>SCDZ01000306.1:42500-249647 GCA_004143845.1 Drosophila lacertosa | reverse complement strand
CAAACCATGATCAAAATGGTATCAAACATAAAAATCGGTTAAGTTTTGGCAAAGTTATTGGGTATTAAAGTCTGGGAGATACACTTTATATGGATTAAGATAATGGGATGGATGCTATAAGTTGTTAATTTTTAAGATTAGAGACCAGCCAGAAGATTAAAATCTGTATTGTTATAAGGCTAAATATAATTTTTTTAACTAAATAAATATTTAAATATTCTTCTATAGAGTTGTGTTAAGCCAAAAAGAAGTCCAATTTGATTGTATTTTATCAAAACATTTCCAATTATTACAAATTTTTTCTACGACTAAGTTATAAGACCTCTGTTTACAGGGTACTTTTTAGTGGCACACTCGTCACAAAATTCACAACTTGTGTTTTTTTTTGGATGCTGTTGAATTTTTCTTTTATTGTATTGAAATTTGACTAAAGCGCGTCCAGAGAAATTTATTGCGTTTCCTTGATAATGACATAATATATTTTACGCTTCGACAGAGACGTGAAAAGGGGGCGGGGCGAGGAGGGGAGGCAACTGGAGAACTTAAGGAGAACTTAACTTGAGCATCGACAGTTTTTATTTAAATTTCAATTGTGTGTACTTTGTGTATGTGTGTGTGTCTGTGTGAGTTTGCTTGATACACATTTCCATTAATTTTAAGTGGTGCGCGCAGTTTCCGCTGCGGATTGCGTCCTGCCTCTGTGGTTGGGCGGTTGGCCAGCCCCCTGGGCCCGCTACGCGTCCGCGTCCATTGTTTGACAGCTGTATCTATAACGTTGTCCTGGGCTAATGCCAGCTATTGCTATTGTTATTGTTATTGACTTTTGCGCGCCGCTCAATCATAATCATAATCAATTGTTTGCAGCGCTTACCTGCGACGCTTCTTATCAGCCCAACAGGCCGTCATTTGCATAATGCCACATTCTGTGGCATGTGGCAGCTACAAATACAAATGCATAAAGCACTTTCGCTCAAAAATCAGTTCAACAAATTGGCTACATATTTGCTTTTGGTCTTCAAGTGGGCCACGTGAGCTGAAAGCCTAAGATCTTCAAAGGTAAAAAAAAGCCCAATGGGCAAAACATTGCCAAAAAAAAAGGGCAAAGTAAATGCGGAAAATGGTGACCTTAATTTGCAAAAGTAAATAAAATGAATAGAATCAGCGGAAGAAGAAAGCTAAAGCTGCACGCAAAAAGGATTTTAAAATCTAATTTCGAAATTTGAAAGCAAACCACCAAAGCAAACAGACAGCAGAGTGGGCGGTGGTTGGGGTTTTGTGGGGTTGGGAACCCTTTTGCAAATTGTTGATGCCAGCAACGCACACACATGCATATTATTTGCAAATTAGCCGGCGAACTCGACATGCGAAATGGAACCAATAAACCGTAAAGCACACGCAGCCAGCCGCCAAACACCAGCCAACAGGCAGGATTCGCCCGTTCGCTGGGCAATCAATGGACGCAAATCCTGTGCGGGCTCCCTGCCCTGCCCTGCCCTGTCCTGTCCTGTTTGTCATTTTGTCAAACGCATTTGAGTATCAGCGCTCGCGGGGTTAGACAACGTGCCCACGACTGTTGTTTGCTTTAAAGTTTGCACACATCCATACATTTTTTTTTTTTGCAGCCACTGTAAGTTGCGGCGGGCAACCGTTCGACGTTGCAATAAAAAGGGTTGGAGCTGGGGTAGCATTATTTGCTTTGCGAAAGTCGTGAAGTTTGCCAGAAGAGGCAACACCAGCAGCCGCATCACCAGCATCCTGTTGGCCACCACATTAGTCCTGTTTGTCATGTGGAACATGATTTGAGGCATTTCTGCTTCAATTGCTTTGAAAAGGCGCCTGCAAAAATGGAAATGATGAAAGAAAAGCGTACGCCATTTGCATGCTCTATTCTTATACATACAAACACATAGCTAACACACGCGATTCTCGATGTACGCAGTTTTAAAGGATGCGCAAGTTTTGCATATTTTAGGTTATGTTCTTCAGTTGTGCTTTGCACGCAACTGTACGCAATGAGAGAGGAAGTTCAAATCAAATCAAATTAGCCATGATAAATGTAAAGGAATTGGGCTTATCGCTGATAAAAATGGAGTTGGAAATCTCTCAGGTAGAAATAAGTATGTTAAAAAGAAAATATATAGATATAGAAAATATATAGATAAAAATTTAAAAATGGGTATACACAAGATGGATTTATATTTGAGAAAAGTTGTTACAGATTTGATTTATAAATGATTTTTTGCCAATTTATAAAAGTGTTTTTTTAAAAGTTTTGACTCATCCACAAATTTATTACTTTGATTAGCAGCTAACTTCAAGTACTATCAAGAAAGTATAAAAAATCAGCTAAAATGTAAAAAGAAATTAAATAAAAATGCTTCAGCTTTATTTTAGGATCCTTATTTATATGCCAATATTACACACATATGCTTTTCCCTAATCAATGATTCAACTGTTTTCTTTTTTCGATTTTCACTAAAGTGAAATTCAATATAATATTCCACACACGAACTTTTTCATGCTCATACTTATTGACAAACCCATTCCCTTATTTTCTTTTTTTGATTACAGTTTTTTACGTTTTTGATTAGCAGACAACTCCCAAAATGACCAGCAAAAAAGGACATTGAAAATTTACAAAATTACAAAACTAACGAGGAGCAAATACGTTTTGAAGTCTGCCGCATCATCGGGGCAATTGATGGTCAACGCATTTTGGGGTGGACAACGGACGCGTTTAACCCTTGCGTGTTGGCCAATTAACGTGGCAGCAACAACAAGGCCGCGCACTTGACCAGTTCGAGCTGGTTGTTGTTGCACTAATTGAAAGTCATTGAGCGTGAATAACGGGCATTTGTTTGTAGATTTGGCCAAAGCATTTGTCACTAACTTCAAACAGGTTAAGCAGCTGGCTTCATTTTGCAAGCAGACCAAAATGAGGGACGAGCTGTCAAATGTGATAAATGACTGGTCACCCGGTGACTGGTCAAGTTCAGGTCGTGCCCCAGATCAATTGTTGCGCCCCCCGGCGGACAAAAGTTCACTGGCCAATGCACACAAAGACAACAGTTGTTGTCCGTTGTTTGTGCACTTAAACGTATTTAAATAAAGTGTAAGCATGGTCAAAACAATTGTAACATAAATATACCCTAACTAGCAGCCAAAATAGATGTATGTAAAGTTCAGATCCCGGCGTTATGCAAATCTGTGTGAGGAACGCCCCAACATGTCACAACCTTATCATTATCGGCGTTATCTAACCTAATAACTGAAGTGAAATTGAAACAGCTTAACCCTTATAAACAAGACGCAGCTGACTCAGGGGCGGCTCAGCACCCTTCATAAATCACGCCAAAATATGTTTAAAGATTCTTATGAAATATGACGAAATATGAATGCGTGGAAAAGCGCTGAAAACTGCCGTGACGAGCGTTTGTCAAGCTGGGCCAAAAGGGAAAAAGGGTAAGGGGTTAGGGTTAAGGTAATGCCGGCTTAAAGTCAAACCGCACCGGGTGAGAAAGAGGGAGAGAGAGACAGAGAGAGAGGGTCTTACGGCGACTTACAAGCGTCTGACATCAATCAAAACGCACAAACGGCGCGTTGATGCGATTTGCACTAACGATGCAACGCCCCAGCGATCGGGCCACGCCCCCCCGCCCCCTCTGTGCCCAGTCCACACATGTGCGGCGACAAGGAGTCATTTGAAATTGGTTGAAATTTTAAAGTAGTTTGCACGCGCTCGAACCCCTTTGGGATTTGCACAGCTCTTTGAATAATGATGATGATGTCGCCGTCGTCTAACGGGTTTCGCTATTGGGAAAATTTGCATGTGAAAATAAATCGCAAACGCAAAATGCGCCATGTAATTTACACGTTTGACAAAGTATCAATGATATCGACGATGACATGACGCCGACGACGTCATCACCCATGACACAAATCGTCGCAAATCGTTATTTACAATACACACAGCAGTTGCTGCCACTGCCACTGCCACGGCCACTGGCTGTCTGTTTGTCTGTTTGTGCCCCTGCAACATTGGCGTAATGTGTGCGTTTTCACGCCGCAGCCGAGTTCCCTTCATGTCTTTGGCGGCGGCGGCAGTGTCACAAATATCCCGCGGCGCTTTCGCTTCACATCCAAAACAACAATGTGTGAAAGTTTTTTACTGTACTCGTAAAAAATGAAGCGCCGCATGTGTCAGACGCAGGCCTTCTCTCCACTCCCCCTCTCACCCCCTGCCCTAACTATTTTTTGGCTGCTTCGCCTTTTTAGTAGTTTTTAATGTTGTTTTGGTCCCCGAGGCTTTTGGGCACTCTCCACTCCACTCCACTCCACTCCACTTGAGCGTCCCCCACACAGCCGCCTGGGGCGTTTTGTACTTTTCTACAAAATTAATTTTAACCACAGCCACCAAAATTGCAACAGTTCGATGATTAATGATTTGCTTTGGCCGACACGCGATCGAAGCAACAACTGTTCCTGTTCCTTAATCGAAATGTGATATGGCCCACATAGGGGCATTTTCTTTGCTCTGCTCCTTGCCTGTTTTTTTATTGGCGCGAATTATTCATTTCTTTGTAAGCGCCATTCATTAATAATTTTTATGGCCGGTTCTCAGTAATCACCGCATGGTGTAAAAGTCAGCAAGGAATGCAATGATAAATGCAAAAGACTGAGAATTCTGAATGGTCTCCAGCAGAAGCGAAACTCCATTAGGAGCTGCCCAACCAAGAAGCTGTAATTATTTCATTAATTATCATTCAGTTCTTCTTACTGCTGAAAAAAAATAAAAAAAAGAATACTGATGATAATATAATATATGTACATAATATTATTTTAAAATGTATCTATGTCAACGGTTGATCTAACTAATTATTTACTATAAATTCCCTCTTCAAAATAAAATATAACTTTTATAGATAAATATTGTATATAATCAACTTTTCAAATACTCACACCACATTCATATATGCCATTAAGTTCGAAGATATAATTTCGAATTTAAGTTAGATTTATGTGTATAAGAAATGTTATATTAGCATAGTAAATTCCCTATTCTAAATGTATTCAAAATTTATTATTTATATATTTATATAATTGAAATCTGTTAACTTACACTTTTGATTTATATAAATAACTCAAGGCACTTTTTACAATATTTTTCAGGTTTCAAGGAATAATTTTAACTATACGCAGCACTTTCAATATTTCAAGAGCTAATCAAAACGTCTATCAATAGCTTTCTAATAACCATTTCTAAGTATTTTATTTATTTTGTAACACTCACATGCCCACTCTGGTTATTCACTTAGCACACATTGGATTGAAAGCTGTTGCGACATCAAGTTCCTATCTTATTTGCCATTTTTCAAGCTGTCAGCAACACACACGCCACACTCCGCTTGCCACATGCCACATGCCACAAGCTCGCTGGCCCCGGCACCTTGGCAACACTCGGTGCCCATACGGATACGCCCCGGCAATGCGGCAGCCAACAATAAAAAGACAAACATATTGACAGCTCAATGCCATTGCCGTAATGTTTAAATAAAAAATTTGCATTCATTTAGCAGAAGCTGGCGTCACCCACAGCCAAAGGGCTCGAGACTGACGCCAATCAGCGGAACGTCAAAAGTAACTTCGACATATGTTTCACTCAAATTTAAAAAAAAAATAAGTGTAAAAAAGAAATTGCAAATCTAAAGCAGCGACAACAACAAGTGAAAGTGTCCTGACGATTTGGGCGTTGTGGAAATGCCAACAGCAACATCATCAACTGTGCTTGCCACGCCTTAACGCCCTAGCCTGTGCCACCCCGTCGCCCAAAATTAATGATCCTTCTTCCTTTTTTTTTTTTTTTGTAAGCCAAATAGTTGCAGGCATTGTGCGAAAAGCGCGAAAAGCGGCGACAAGACTGGGAAATGCGGCACATGTGCGACTGACTTTTCATGTCCGTTGGCAATTTTTAAGCCTTGGCAAAAGGTGGTTTTTCTTGCATCGTTATGCTAATATCCTGTTTCAAAAAGGAAAAAAAGAGTTTTGATTAATGATGTTGAAAAGCAATCAAAAAGAATGAAGCTGCTATTAGAAAGAAAATACTTAAAAATAATTCAAAAATTATGTTATCCGAAAAAGGTGTATAAGAAAAACTCTCCACTTACACAATGATAGAAAATAAGGGTCCTGTCTGTGGTTGCTCGGGCTTCATATTACGCTACTTTACTCTTTCAATATTTAATCAGTGGCGAGAGGTAGCTGCTATAGTCAACAACCAGGAGAACTCGATGCCCGCCGACCCTTGATCCAAAAATCAAACAATTGACATTCAATATGGTCTAATTTTTTACGCTGCCATTAAACAAATTATTGGCAGGCCATTGATGCGGGCAGGGAAACCAGGAAACAAACGCAAAATGACAGCCCCACAAAATCCGCTGGGACTTCAAATCATATCAATAAACCAAACAGCAACAACAAAAGCAAACAACAAACAACAAACAACATTGTTGGCTAGACAAACCGACTCGACTGAGTGATTGACTGACTGAGTGACTGGTAATTGAAATTTTAGACTGGAACACGCAACGGCAACAACAACAACTACGCTAAAGGTGCGCAACTGTACCTGAAGCTTAACTTGGGTTTCCCCAAAGAAAAGTCCTTTCGGCTGCATTTGACGCTCATCAGCGGCAGGCGCAGGAAAAATGGAAAATAATTGCCGCAAATTTGATGTAAAATATGTCGGAAATATAGGCAAAGGCAACGCACACACACACACACAATCACATTTGAATTTCCGCATAATTAAGTGCACTCAGGGAGGACACTCGGACAGGACAATGCAATGCGTCGAGGATTTATGTGTGGCACTTGAGTGCCACAAATTT
Organism: Drosophila lacertosa; assembly: GCA_004143845.1. NCBI lineage: Eukaryota > Metazoa > Arthropoda > Insecta > Diptera > Drosophilidae > Drosophila > Drosophila lacertosa. The sequence goes on along the minus strand of SCDZ01000306.1, from coordinate 242,757 downwards.
ATTTGAACAATAACTGGGACAAAGTTGAGTTAATCCGCTGACATTTTTTTCTTTTCTTTTTGCTTTTCCCTGGTCTGGTTTGGTCTGGTCTAATATTATGCGATTTGGAACACCTCGGCGCTAATCGCAGAAGTGTCACCGGCGAGAGGAAACCAGCAAACTGGTCGAAGCTGTTTTTGCTTCATTTCCGCGTTTAATCACCCCTAGAAAGCAGAAAAGGGAAGAAGAAAAATAAAAGAAAAGTCTTTGTTCAGCTCATTTTGACACCAGCTTTCAGAAATCAGACCAAACACTCCAGCAAAACTAATTTCCCGTTAATGAGGGTGCCCGCTGCCCGTTGGTCCTTGTTCCTGCTCTCTCTCGTTTTTCCCGTTGATTAAGTCTTTTCCCACTCACACATGCGTCTCATTAATATATATTTTTTTGGTCGAGATTAATTCGCGCCTGGGCAGAATCTGACGTGCGCCTGTCAGCCCGAAAAACCTTTGGTCACATTTCCTTTTATCTTGGAGGCAACTGGAAACAGGGAACTAGGAACAGGGAACTGTGATCTGATGCGTTAAATTGTTATTAATTGAATTGCGAGTCAAAACTGCGTGGTGTAAGTTTTAATTGGATTGCCAGCTTATCTATATGACGATTAATTAGAATATTGAAAACAGAAAATCTAAAGACTGCTGATAAATTTGATAAACACAAAAGCTTAATAAAAAAATTCTAATTTTCGAATGATTTAGAAAATGACTTTGTCAATCATTAAACTATTTTAATATTTAAGGATATGATAGGATATCTTTTTCATTGAATAAAAAATCAAAATTTTAATAATTTCTGACTTTGCCAAAAAATCAAATGAAAATTATAATATTAAATTTTATTTATATAAAATTATGTTTTATGCTTTTGCCTTTGCATTAAAATTCAATGCACTTTATTCTTAAATAACGTTGTCCATTGATTCTCTCTCGTAGTGTAATTGATTAACTGCGGGGATTTTTTCTGTCGCTTATTAATCTCTCCAAGGAAAATAAAAAGGTAATTGAAAGCAATGTATTTTATATATATTAAGACTTAACGCTATGTACAACGAGCTGATAGGGATTAAAAAAAATCCCCTTACATAGGTGAACAAAGAGCTCACTATATACGTTCTGTCCAATAAAAACGACGGTGCTCAACTCAGTTTCAACAGCAGCTGCTGAAGTGCAACACGCAATTTTTCTCAATCAATAATTTAAAATGAATTTCTACAACATTTTCATCTGTATCGCACTCGTTTTGGCCATCGGCGTTGGCCAAAGTAAGGCTGATTTTTGGAGCAGACTAGGCGAGCGAGTTGTAAGTAACTTTTATTCAAATTATCAAATAGATTTATTAAATATTTATGCCCAATAGGAACGTATGGGCCAGAATGTTCGTGAGGCAACAATTAAAACACTGAACATAGCACAGCAGGCCGCAGATGTGGCTGCCACAGCCAGGGGCGACCAAAGGAACTAATTTGAAAGTGAAATTAAAATCAACAACATAAAATGTGTCAAATATCTTTTTATAAATTTTTCTTATATCCAAATAAATATCAACAACATAACAAAAAGTGATTTCTTAAAAAACTTTTCCATATGTGAGCTCATTTAAAGATATTTGAGCACATATGTTAAATATTTGCTTTTAGCACATTCTCTACTATTCATAAGGATATTCCTTAGCATCCGATCCAAGCTGATCAGGGCAGAAAAGAGGCATTCGTGTGGAAATTGACTATATTTCAATAATTTTGTTCGTCGTTTTTTTTTTTATTATTATTACACAGTAGGAAAGGCAGTCGAGTGGCTAAACACAATGCATAGTTCTGGCTGTGTATCTCACAGATACAAAACAATTTCATTTGTGCCCGAAATGCGCCCAAAAAACTGCGAGCGCGTGTTTATTAAATTGTTGCGTCGTGGCCTGAAAAGGGTTGGGAGGGGTGAGCGCGGTGACCGGGGTCTCGACAGGACCAAGGACCCCCTGTCCCGGGCCACCTTTATTAATTTGGACAATGTAATGCGCCAGCGTCGAACTGGCCATAAATCTAAAGCGAAACGAGCAGGCGACATGTGACTGAATCCTTCAGCCGAATTCCGTTCGCAGGACAAAAGGCGCCCGAATTGCGTATGAAATATATGTAATAGCTGACTCTCGCCGAAAATATCATCGCATTTTTCATGCTCGCTGTGCATTCAGTCAACCATCCATCCATTCAAAAAGCCCCGAAAAAGAACGGCACAAATATTTCATAAATTGAATTGTTTTGCATTGTCTTCCTTGTCGCTGACGCCGTCGCTACCGAATACATATATTTTTCCTTAAATGAAAACAAACATAAAGCAAAAGACACAAAATAACAACAAATTCATTTGAAATACAGCATAAAAGGATTTTTTCCACGTGATTTATAACGCGTTTAGAATATAGTTGGTAAACACAAACTAGAACTCTGTGGAAGGCAATGATTGACTAGGATATATCCTGTGTACAAATAACTTTATTTGCATATTAAATGTTAGCTGAACTTGATTTAATTAGAGATCGATACATTTAGAAAAATTGGATAATAGAAAAGTTTTCTGAAGTCTGACAGTTAAAAGTATATAGATGTTTTTACTATATATGTTTTTTTCAGCTGTCTCTGTAAAACCCTTTCTTGTACCCATGCTCCGTAGTATAGGTTTATACACAAAAATGAAACAAGTTAAAGATTTATAAATGATGACTGCGCATAAATGGAATCCAGCGCTGAATTGTTAAAGTAATTGTTAAAGCTGCACTATAAAATTTTAAAAAAAATCTTGACTGCACTTAACGGATTATGGTTTCTTAAATATGACAAATGGTGTTGTTAAGTTTACACAGGCCAAATTAAACCGTTACGCTCGATTGCAAGGAATGCGCGCTAAAAAGCCAACAAAGGACGAACATTTTTTGCACAGGAGCAATCGCAGAGGAGTCGAGTGAAAGTCCGTAAATTTGCGGCACGACTTTATCGTGTGCGACTGACAACTGCCACGCCTTTTTTTCAACCGCCCCCGCCGCCGTCCCGTCCTGCGCTTGGCAACACTTAAAAATCAGTAGCGAGAAGCGAATTGAATTTAAATTTGCTGATTATGCGCCGGCCGGGTGCTCAAGTAGTGCGAATAATGGCTATATTGAGCCATAAAAGAAATTAAGTCAAACATTATTTTTAGCTAAACTCGCCCCCTTCCCCGCCCCTCCTTTTGATCCACCCTCACTCCAGTGGTGGCTGGAACAACTTTCACCACCTTTTTTAAACTGGAGTTCGAGCAAATATTATTGATACATCGGCAGCTTCTCAATGGATTGTAAACGATTTCTGAAGAGCCAGCCTTGGGGGCAACCCGACGGGGTGTCCTATATATGTCCTGTGTGTCCTGCGACGCATATTACAATTTTTTACGAACATATTTTCAAGTGTTCTCCGCCGCAGCCCCATGCGCGGCTTACAGATGATTTTTACGGGATTTACGACGCCCGTTTTTTTTTTTACAATCCGCGCTGCGGGCGAGCATCAGGAAGTTGTTAAATTACTTATATATATACATATTTTTTTCTAATTTAAAAATGATTATTACATAAGCTTGCGTCGGTGGCGGGGGGAATCAATGCATAAATTAGAATTTCGGCTGATCTTTATTGTTATTCAAATGATTTGACAGTGGCGCTCAAATGATAATGATTGACTGGCACTTCTAAGCTGTCAATAATTCAAACCATGTGCCGCGACTTTTTACAGCCACTGCCGCTGGCGAGGACATTACAAAAAAAGGAGGCTCTCCGCCAGCCTGTCGATTTCCCAGGCGAGTTGCCCTAAGTCGCATGTAATTAGGTCGCATTTGTAGCGTATTCAAATTCAATTCGATTGCGCTCTTCAGTCAGGTAATACGAGCGGCATTTCCCAGCCAAGCGACCCCTTCCCTCTGCCCCTGCCCCTGCCCCTTCCACTCCTCCTCCTTTGTTCCCATCTATGGCAACTATGTGTTGTGTTTTCACGAGGCGAACTGATAATTTAATGTAAACTTTGCGGTCACGTGTCGACTTGCTTTCGCAGCAACTAAATCAAAGCAAATTAAACACACACACGCCACACACACTCGCACACACATGTGTGTGTGACCTCCGGCCACAACCCTCGGCCAAGCCAACTCGCAAGTTTCACAAGTGTTTTGACATTTAAACGCGTTTTGTACTCAAAATGACCAGCAACAGTCGTTGTGCATAAAGGACCAAAGGACCAAAGGACCAAAGGGTCTATTGCCAAGGGAGCTCTTACACTTACACTTGTGCCATGGGTGGAAGGACCTTTCCAACTGTGAGAACTATTCGTTCAACCCTGTGAACAAGAAAACATGAATAACTGTACCAATGCATAAACTTGTATATGTATATGTAAATGGGTTTCGCATTACAACGCTTCTGTTAATAGAGAATACACAGATAAACATTTTTATTGCTGTTCTTTATTTTACTTAGTAATTAACAAAATATATTTTCCAACGATTTCTTCTTTTAAATCGTATTGTAATCTTTACTTCTACTAGCATATATAATTGACTAAATTAAGCTAAATAAATACAGTTTTTAAATCTGGTTTTACAATTAGTAATTTTTTCAGCCTCTTGCAGTTGCAGACACATCTGCGGCCTTCTGAGCGATGTCCACAACCTGAATAGTAGCATCTCGAACATTTTGGCCAATACGTTCCTAAAAAATATTATCAATTAAATAAGTATATAAAAATATAGTAAGAAGTCTTAGGCACTTCCAAGTAAGGCTACTGCCAAGGATATATATGTAAATATTACTTTCTCTGACTTACAATTCTCTTGCCGAGTCGTTTCCAAAAGTCCGCCTTAGCCTGGCCCATGCAAATGGCCAAGACAAGCACAACGAAAACAAAGATCTTGCAGAAATTCATATTAAGTCTTAAGTCTTAATTCTTTTCAGATCAATTTGGAGCTGTTGCTTATGGAGTTCGAGCTGAAAGACTGATGACTGAATGGACCAGCAGATGAGGCTTTTATATCCAAAAGAGGTCTAAACGGGATTCTGTACAAACGGGGAATTTGTTTGCCGAAAAGATACACAAATTGGCTAAACAAAAACAGTTTGAAATTAATCATTAAATATGAATCATTGGAAAGTCCAAGCAATTTTGGCAAGCATTGGCAAACCCATTTTTTAATGTAGAACAAGATCGTTTATGATAAGAGCTTGAATTTGTAATTAAATAAAGATTAGTCTTAACTTTGTAATGAATCATTAGCATAAGTGCAACTATTGACATAGAAAACTATAAAATTAATAATAATTCCCGTTTAATGATTTTTTAATCACTTCAAACAAATCGTTAATTGCTAACAACAAAAAAAGTACCCTGACCAATCAAAATCCAATTAATAACAATTTAATTAATTTAATTTAATTAAAACCATACAACATTTTTATAAATATTAAAGTAAACCATAAGCTTAAAGTCTGTAGTTTATACAGGCGATAAGAAAGAGATATGCATAAGAACGTATTTATTATATATAAATGTAAGTAATCCATATCTTCCAAAGTTTATCTATTATATTTTGAGATCTATCAATGTATGTATAAGTTCAATTTTTCAGAGACATCGTTTTCTTTTGTGAATATGGAATAAACAATGTTTAAATATTCACAATATGTTTAATACAATATTGATAGAACTTTCTTTGTGATACTTAAGAGAGCTGAGAATTGTATTTGTTCTTATTTAAGCTAATGATTTTCTTAAACTTTTTGCAGATAAGAAAAACACTTTCATATAAAATATATAAGCGCCAATATAAATTGAGAATTTGCTAAAGATTATTCTCATATTTTGCTACAAATAATGAAGTTGTTAAATTCTGATAGTAAAAAATTATAATCTGGTTTTCTTTTTTAGAAAATTAAATTTTCAATATTATTGTTTATTATAAAATATTAAAATTAAATAAATAATTGTTTGTGTTTAAAAGCACATTTGCAGCCTGCTGGGCAATTCCCAATCCCTGGATGGTGGCATCCCGAGTGTGCTGGCCAATGCGTTCCTGTTAAGGTAGAACTATGATTAGTCAAAGTTCTTTATATTAAGAGCTGTTAGGGGACTTACAATTTTCTTGCCAATCTTCTTCAGCCAACCCGCCTCGGATTGACCCATGCTAATGGCCAGGATGAGGGCAACGAAGATGAAGACCTTGTAGAAGTTCATATTGAGTTCTAGTTGAGAATATTCCTTGGAATGTGGAAGTAAAAACTTGAGTTGTTTTAATAGCTGTTGCAGCTGAGCGACTGATGATTTGTGTGGCCAGCCCGAGCAGCTTTATACCCAAAGTAATCTGAGCAGCGCAGTCGTCACCGATGCTGATATGCCAAAGAGCGCAGAGAAAAAGCGCTCAGCTTTGTTGGGGACTTGGGGATTTTGTCAAGCGAAGAATAAAGTGAGGTGATCTTCAATTTTTTTATATTGCAATTAGCTCACTCTCAAAAAGAACCCGACAGCTTAAATATACAGGAATTTGAGCAAAGTCACATTTTTATTTCAAACATGATAATCCAGCCATATACATGTATATATAAATATTTTATATATAAATTTCTTATGAATAATATAAAACTAATACGTTATCTATTAAAATACTCAAAAGTACATTTTTCTTAAGTGCTCAATTTTTTTATACCCTTGCAAACATTTATTAGTTTTGCGAAATATTTATTTATTTAACTACGCCAAAAACAAAATTCGTTTGTGCTAAGAAATATAAAATATGTTATATAATATATTTATTAATCTTAATTATTATCATATTATTAATCATATCAAAACTTGTTTTTTACTTAATTTGTGTTAAGAGATCTTAATAAATTGAAGTGTGTTTCATACGTTATAAAATTCTGTCAGTTATATAATGTTAGTATGTTTTCGGCTGAAGCATAAGTATGTTAAGTATATGTACTACTTAAAAATAATTAATATTATCCTAAGTTTATTAAGTAAACATTTAATTAAAAAACACATCTGACAGATTAAATAAAAATATATATTTTATACACCTCCAGTAACATATTCATCACTCGAATTATAAAACCACTTGTAAAAGTGTACTTAGAATCATTTATGACCATCCCCTTGTCGGCTGCTAAATGAAAATTGTTATACAATTTATAGGGAGTATAATTAAGCCAGACAGCAATCTATCAACAGCAAATATTTGCCGAAAGTGTTGATATCTTATTAAACAAACTGTGTATAAAGTATAATAAAGCAACAATTGTCGCAGTAGAAATTGCCTGGAATCTTAAACCACATTAAAGTTTGTATTTTAAGTCATTTCAATTAGTTTATAGCTCGCTTGAGGTGTGTTAATTTGTGTTAACCTAAAATGTCAATAACTTTTCTTTACTTATTATTCCTGGGAGAGGTATATCTTCAAGGTTAAATTAATATACATATATTGTCTATAAAAATGGCAGGAAAGTATTCAACATGCATATATTAAATACTTCCTGAGATCTTTATTGTCTTTTGTACACCTTTTTAGGTTTGCATAGCTGATAAAGAGGGGAATTTTTCTTGGGGTCTGCCTGCAAGAGACGCCACCGGGATTCACAGCATGCAATTCCAGAGCAGCGAAGAGCAAAGCAATCGACGAGCTGATAACTAGAAAGCTACGCTGATAAAAAGCGCTATGGCAACAGAGACAAACACATGCACAACAACAACAACAACGACAACAACAATAATTGAAAACCAGCTTTTTGTGGTTCTTTATGACGTGTTTGCCCGCTCGACTGATGATCCGTCATTGATCATTATCAGCTACCTGATCGGGTCAGTGGCTTGTTCTGAGTTGCTGAGTCGCGCTCAGAATTGGCAAGCAGGAAAAACCCGCTCGCAATTTCATTCATAAACTGTTCCGTAGTAAACGTTTGTATTTCACCCAATTTTTTTTGTGTGTCGCTGTTTACGGCATGACAAACATGTTTGGTGGTTACCCGACGAAAACCACTTCATATGGCAATCTGATTGGATTGTCTAATTAAGAGAGAGTGCGGAAATACCTAGCATTCTGACATGTTTGGCTTATTGGTGTAAGCCTTATTGTCGAATGTTTGAAATTTACTTATGTCATTAATTTGACACTTTTATACGCTGCTAAATGATTTATAAAGGGTATATGGGTTTGGAATAATGTTTGTCTTAGTTTTAGTTTTTGTTTTTTAGTTTGTCCCTCTCTCTCGCTTTTCTTGAGACATGGGATTTGAAGTCCATATTTAACGTTCATAACCATTAGACTTAAAAATTTAATAGTCAATTTATTAAGTCCACCAAATTGATCAATTCTTTGTCTTAAGGTTAACTTCTAACATAACTAATATAATTAGTATTTGCTTAGTTTACTTTTCACTAATCTTTACGTACAGTTTAAGAGTCACAAAGTCAATAAAAAGAAGACAACTTCAGTCTTACTGTTAACAGAGTATTGCGCACTTGGCGACATTCCAAGTAAGAATATTTTCTTTTATTTTTTTTTTAAATGTTCTTTTTGGAATATTCATTCATAATTGACAGTTGTTCAGGAATGGCTTTAGTATTCAAATGATTCACAGAAATACAATTTTACTCTCACCACATTTGGATCGCGGTCTATGTGCTTTTTAGCCCAGCAAAATCCCCTCGTGCTTCGATCCATCGACAAATGAGTTTCTCTCTTGCGAGGCTTATCAGCATCAGTGGCGACTGCGCTGCCTGTTCAGGTTACTCAGGGTATAAAAGTGCACAAGCTGGCCACACAAATCATCAGTCGCTCAGCTCCAACAGCTATTAAAACAACTTAAATCTTTACTTCGACATTCCAAGGAATATTCTCAACTAGAACTCAACATGAACTTCTACAAGGTCTTCATCTTCGTTGCTCTCATCCTGGCCATCAGCATGGGTCAATCCGAGGCGGGATGGCTGAAGAAGATACTAATCATAGTTCTACCTTAACAGGAACGCATTGGCCAGCACACTCGGGATGCCACCATCCAGGGATTGGGAATTGCCCAGCAGGCTGCAAATGTGGCCGCCACTGCCAGGGGCTAAAAGCTTTGAACAACGCTTTATTTTTATTTATTTATATACAAATTAAATTATATTATGATAAGAAAGTAAAATAAATAATAGAAGAAAACTTTTATATAAAAAAATCAAATATTTATTCTTTTTTTATGTTCACAAATACGTTAAACTGACATATGTTTGGTTTTGGATTCCCCTGAAATTAGCTATAAAAAAGTCAATTTCTACTGCGACAATTGTTGCTTTAATCTATTTTATACACAGTTTGTATAAAAAGATATCAACACTTTTGGAAAATATTTGTTTGTTGATAGATTGCTGTCTGGCTTAATTGTCTTCCCTAGAAAATGTGTAACAATTTTCTTAAATGTTTTTTGTACGCTTTTACAAGCTGATGAATGTGTTACATAAGATAAATATTTAAGAATCAATAAAATAAAGATTATTTACGTTAAACTGTACCACTTATTTTTATATTGAGCGAAGGTTATATGAAATAAATAAAGTATATTAAAGATATTTATAATGAGTAAGACTTGTTGATAAATCGAAGTTGTTTTGCCAATCTGTCATATTTGTTTTAAACATAAAGCCTGCTAAATAAAGCTTGGCAGTTATTAAATCATTTCAGTATTATATTTCAGTAATAATTTTATATTCCGTATTAGTATACTTTATATATAAAACACATGCTAATTGGTAAATATCTCTTAAGACAGTTTTTAAAACGAGTTTTAATATGCTTCTTATCTAATAAATCTTTTAAGAATTAATCTAACTTATATTATATATCTGCATAGAAAGAATCGCTAACAAATTTGAATTTCTTGGTGGTTTAAGTAAAATAAGTCTGGAAGGGTATTTTATATTCGGCTTATTAGAAATAAATTTACATTAAAGTTTTTTAATAGATAACGCATAGATTTTATTCTATTTATATGTTAAATATATAAATGAAATATAAAAATTAAGTATATAGAAAATATATAATTGATTGAGCAAATTTATGTAATATAGAAAATGATTAATGTAGTGCAGTTTACTTAAATTCCTGTACATATTAGGTTTTGGGTTTTTATTGAGACAGAGCTATTTGAAATATAAAATATTGAAAGATCACCTTCGCCTGTTCTTTTTTTCGATTAACAAAATCCCCGCACAACCAACGCTCAGCTTCGCCTCTGCTCTGAGAGTCTTATCAGTATCAGAATTGACTGCGCTGCTCAGGTTACCTAAGGTGTAAAAGCTGGACTGCCTGTCCACTCAAAGCATCAGTCGCTCAGCTCCAGCAGCCATTGCAAAAACTCAAGTTTTTACTTCCACATTCCAAGGAATATTCTCAACTAGAACTCAACATGAACTTCTACAAGGTTTTCATCTTCGTTGCCCTCATCCTGGCCATTAGCATGGGTCAATCCGAGGCGGGTTGGCTGAAGAAGATTGGCAAGAAAATTGTAAGTCCCCTAACAATTCTTAATATAAAAAACTGTGACTAATCATAGCTCTTCCTTTGTAGGAACGCATTGGCCAGCACACTCGGGATGCCACCATCCAGGGATTGGGCATCGCTCAACAGGCCGCGAATGTGGCAGCCACTGCCAGGGGCTAAACCATTGAACAGTGCATATTACTTATTTATTTATACACAAATTGATTTAACTAATGATAAGAAGTAAATATGAATAGAAAATAAACTTAAATTAAAAAAAAAATATATATAAGATATATTTCATTTTATGTCTGGCTATTGAATTGTATATATAAAAAATTTTTTTGCGTAGCATGTTTACACTATTTCAAAAATAGATGATTTACAAACAATATGTATAGATGTTTTTTACAGATTTCGTTTATAGATAACGCTTGCGCTTTATATTATTCATATGTAATACACGTGGACTGACGTATTTAAAGTTCAATTTTATTTACATTGAATTGAATTGATGTGCACTAATTAACAGTTTAAAATTTATGCGTAGTATTCCAAAGCGTGCTCTAGGACACCAACTGGTTCAAGGAAGCCTGCTCCCTTTCCAGTCAAAAACCAGTTGCATTTATTGTCTTACTTACGCCACACTGAGCGCACAGAGTCCTTACAAGGATGTACCCCTATATGCCGCTATATGCCTCAGTATCTGTATCTGTATCTGTATCTGTATCTGTATCTGAGGCGGAGTCTGAGTCTCAGTCTGTGCTGTGGGGGCTGTTATGACATATTTGTAGTGGCTGACAGGCAGTTGTGGCTGTCACTCAGCGGTTAATTCATGCGATTTTATTTACATTTTAGCCAAAAGCCCGCAACACAGCCGGAAAAGTAAGGCAGCGGAAACTGAGCAGGACAGGAGAGTGCGAGAAGGAGAGAAGAGTTCGCTTGGCAACGCTTCGTATTTGAGTTGGCGCTGCTAAAGTCAAGGCCCGGTGGCGTAAAGCGTTTTTACTTGTTAAGGAAATTAGTGGCATATCCTGGCATTGGGCACATATCCTTCGCCCGTTATTCTGCCTCTCTGTTGATTTAATTCATTTGTTGTTTTTGCTGTAACTTTTTTACAGCCAACATTTGGGTGGTTGTTTACCCTGCCCTTCGCCCCTGGTCCAGACCGGCACACGAGTAATAATCCTAATGGGCGGGCCTGGACACGGGTACAGTTGTCTTCCCGATCCACACTGGATTCCAATTTGTGGCCACTTTGTCAGCAAGAACAGGCAACAACATCAAGCCAAATAATTTTGTTTGCTAACTATGCACAGCTGGGCAAATAAGAAGAGCTTCGGGTATATCCCAAAAATATTCATTGTTTTAGCTTTTGTTTAAAAGTAATAAATTTATAATTTACGATGAGTTCAAATGCTTTAAAAATATATATATTAAATTTATATACATATATTAAATGATTAAATTAAATTTGCTAATTACTAAGAACAAATTTCAGCTTATTACCAATAAATACTAATTTTGTTATTTAGTAAAAAATATTTTATAATATATTAAAAAGTACAAGAAATTAAAGAAAATATTTACATAAATTTCAACAACTATATTTAATTAAATTGAGAACAATAATATATTTCTAGTCTTAATTTCGTTTTGGGGTAAATAAATGTACCTTTCAAAAGTTTTGCTGCGATATTTTGATAGCTAGGGTATTTTTTCTTTTGCTCTGCAAGCTCTGTTTGCGGGAATCACAAATTGCAAGATCACCTAAATTTGTTTTTTACCGGACAAAATCCCCGCGCATCCAGCGCTCAGCTCTGTCTCTGCGCTGCGAAGCTTATCAGCAACGGTGTCGACTGCGCTGCTCAGATTACTTGGGGTATAAAGCTGCTCCGGCTAGCCACACAAATCATCAGTCTCTCAGCTTCAACAGCTAATACAAAAACTCAAGTTCTTACTTCCACATTCCAAGGAATATTCTCAACTAGAATTCAACATGAACTTCTACAAGGTCTTCATCTTCGTTGCTCTCATCCTGGCCATCAGCATGGGTCAATCCGAGGCGGGTTGGCTGAAGAAGATTGGCAAGAAAATTGTAAGTCCCCTATCAATTCTTAATATAAAAAATGTGACTAATTAAATTAATAAATTTATAGGAACGCATTGGCCAGCACACTCGTGATGCCACCATCCAGGGATTGGGAATTGCCCAGCAGGCCGCGAATGTGGCCGCCACTGCTAGAGGCTAAAAGTTTTGAACAATGCATTCTATTTATTTATTTATAAAAAAAGTAGTTTAACTCATGATAAGAAAGCAAAACAAATAATAGAAATAAATCTTTTAAAAATCTCTCTATAAATCAAAAGTTCGATTGTTTGGTTGGGTTTGGTAAACAAAAGTATTTTATTGTTTATTATATTTAAGATACATTAAACATGTATACATACATATATTTAATTCGTACAATAAAATTACAAAACATAAATAAAAAATAAATAAAAAAAAAATAATAATAATAAATAAAAAATAATAATAAAATAAATAATTATTAAAATATAATTTTCATTTAGTTTATTATTTTTCTTGTGGATTTAAGCACCAATTGCTTGTCCTAGTTAAGAAGCATTAGGGGAATGTTTTTCAAAGAAATTAATAAAGCTATTTTTGAAGTAGCAAGCAAAACCAATATTTAACACAGCTGTTACATAAGCTTACGGTATAATGCAAGCGTCCAATGACGTTAAAAACTTGCTAAAAATGTAAATAAATTATTTTAATTGGATATTATGCAACAAAACATGAATTTCTGTGCATAATAACATTATTTAAATTAAAATACATAAAAATAATGGCACACTGGCGCCATCCAACGTCGTGTGCGTCACAACAATCAGCCGCCGCCAACATCACGTTAAAAGCAACCCTGTATGGCGTTGACGTTTGCACAGTTCAGTGTCACAGCGTTGACTTCCTTTCCTGTCAAAATAGTCGACAAAGGTTGGTGTACATTTTCTGTGAATGCTTTGAAAAAGCCAAAAAACCGGCGCAACATGCAACGCAAAGCCAAAAATGAATGGAATAATAAGTTAACCAAATGCTGCCAGAGAGATTGGCACAAAATGTCGTGTGAAAACCATTAAAACAAAGTCGATGCTCAGTGATTAGAAAAGGTTAAAGACGACTGAGTTTAATGAAAACTTTGGCTAGGCGGCGTCTGCGTTGTTGTGGCCTGTGTATTTCCCCCGCAACATTGCCACATCTTTAAACGTGTGTTAAATTAATTTGCAGATGGCTATCGGCTCCAAGATTATCAAGCCCGGCGGTGCGGACCCCGATGATTTCGAAAAGTCGATTGCCCAGGCGCTCGTTGAGCTCGAGGCCAACAGCGACCTAAAGCCCTACCTGCGCGATTTGCACATTACCCGTGCGCGCGAGATTGAGTTTGGCAGCAAGAAGGTGAGTTGTTATTGTTGCAGTTGCCCCTCCACCCAGTTGCCAAGTTCTAATTCTAATCCATGTCTTTGTGTGCGCAGGCCGTCATCATCTACGTGCCCATTCCACAGCAGAAGGTGTTCCAGAAGATTCAGATCATTTTGGTGCGCGAACTGGAGAAGAAGTTCTCTGGCAAGCATGTCGTTGTCATTGGCGAGCGCAAAATTCTGCCCAAGCCAACTCGCAAGGCACGCAACCCACTGAAACAGAAGCGCCCACGCTCGCGCACCCTGACCGCGGTGTACGATGCCATTCTGGAGGATCTGGTCTTCCCCGCCGAGATCGTTGGCAAGCGTGTCCGCGTCAAGCTGGACGGCTCTCAGCTGGTTAAGGTGCACCTGGACAAGAACCAGCAGACCACCATCGAACACAAAGTGAGTCTCGTCCAACGTCTGCTGCTCATCATATGTTTCCGTCCCCGTGTTATTTGCGGCACGTTCACAAAGCGCCGTGATTGTCAAAGGGGACACATAGAAACTGCCAATAACTCGTTATTGTGTGCCATTTACGCATCCTTGCGGGCGCACATCTCCATATATTGGCTACATTTTGTAAACGCTACCGTTCTTGTGTTATTTGCTGAATTCGTATTCTCATTCAGTGATTGTCAAACAGAACGCACAGCGAACTCCAGGCCAGTTTACTCCACATTGTTGAGCCTATCAATTCCACGGCTACTACATTACTATCCGCTGGCCACAGACAACCTTAGTTTAACCCATGTGTATTTAAATTTGCAATATCGATATATCTACCGTTCTTGTGTTATTTGCTGAATTCGTATTCTCGTTCAGTGATTGTCAAACAGAACGCACATTGAATTCCAGACCACTTTACTCCACGTTGTTGAGCCTTTCAATACCTCGGCTTCCACATTACTTTCCACTGGTCACAAACCCATTGATTCCTTTTCAAATCGATAATACCGTTCTTGTGTTATTTGCTGAATTCGTTTTTCATTCAGTGATTGTCAAACAGAACGCACAGTGAACGCCAAGTCTGTTTACTCCACTATGTTGAGCCTAATGTCAAGGTCCCTACATAACTAATTGCTGGCAACATTATCCATACTATCAGCCAAACTTCCCGCCTATTTGCCTCCCGAGCACCAATTTCTTCCTGGTGCCTCAGGACTTCCTATATCGGCGGCATATCAAACAAACCTGTTAGGCCAAGTCTTTCTACAGCAATTCATGTTGCAGCAAAAGGTTGAATTGTTTGACACTAATATCCAATTTGTTATAAACATATATATTTAGACTATTCAGAATATACATAACTAATTCATGGCAACGTCAGCCTTAATATCAGTATAAACTCCCGCCTATTTGCCTCCCGAGCACCGTTCTATTCCTGGTGTCTCAGGACTTCCTATATCGGCGGCATATTAAACAAACCTGTGCGGCCCAGTCTTGCTACAGCTATTTATGTTGCAGCAAAAGGTCGAACCGTTTGACACTAATATTTTATCCTTAATATTTGTATTTACACTATATAGAGAGATGACTAATTTGTAATTTGTTTGTTCTTTGCCGCAGGTCGACACCTTCACATCGGTCTACAAGAAGCTCACCGGCCGCGATGTTACCTTCGAATTCCCCGACAACTACCTGAATGTCTAGAGTGTGTTCCGCTGGCAATGTCGTCGTCGTTGCGCTGGTTCGGTTCAAAAAGATATTCTGTCGTACAGAAGATGCGTTTGTTTTTACATGAGCTGAAAGAACGTAACGTCAACTAAATAAAACAGTAAACATTTTTAAAAATTAAATTAAATGATTGTTTTCAATTTGTAAACATCTTTCAAATTGCAGTCTACCTGCTACGTCATTTAAGCCTGAAAGGGAACAAGT
Organism: Drosophila lacertosa; assembly: GCA_004143845.1. Taxonomy (NCBI): domain Eukaryota; kingdom Metazoa; phylum Arthropoda; class Insecta; order Diptera; family Drosophilidae; genus Drosophila; species Drosophila lacertosa. The sequence continues at coordinate 226,849 of SCDZ01000306.1, read as the reverse complement.
CATTATATAGGATAATTTTTAATTCCTTGTTAAATTCACACTGTGATCTCCTTTGATGTGCGTGGACTACTTTTGATTAAAAGCAACCATAAAAGGACAAGCAAACCCCCACATACCTAAGCTCCTTGTAACAGTGTCGTGTGTGAAACATTCTTTTATTTACCGCCCGCCCATTCTCCCCGGGCGACTTGTGTTCCATGTGAGGGATTTGAACGTGTGTTTAATTAAAAAGTGCGCGACGCATATTTATTGGATTCACTTTGTAACTTTTTGGTAATGCTGCCCGCCCCCACCACGGGCTGTTGAACAAGCATTTGTGGTAGCGATGCATAAAATCCTTGCCACACATGTGCCAAGAGGGGTTAATCCTGCGGCTGGGCGGGTGTACTAGTTTTCCACTCGACTCGACTCATTTACATGCGCCGCTTGTAATTACAACCCATGTGGGAATCGGTAATAAATATTTAGAATAATCATGTGAGCCTATGGGGATGGGTAAAAGTAAGAGGAAGGGGTGGGTTCGTTACACAAAAAGGATTAATGATATATACGATGAGAGTAGGTCAATGAATCATGGGAATATTATCATATATATAAAAAGCGACTTAATTTATGATCTTAGACAGGCAGTTGAAATAAATTAGGAGTTGATTTTTCTGACAATATCAAACTTATATACAGGGTGTTGTAAGTGGTGTTTTTTTTAAATAAGGGCGTTCCAATTGGTTTCCAACTGCACTAAGTTGTTTTGTTGAAACCCACCCCTGTGTAAGTTCACCACATGGGTAAGTGTCTTTACTTACACAGTCAGCCTAGATATTTCCATTTACAGTTTGATTACTACTGTGTATAAATAAGTTTGACAACTAAGAAAACACTGGTTTTAATGTATGAAGATAGGGAGATTAAAAAATTTGCATATATTTCAATAAAAAGTATAACTAAACATGATTTACTCAATTTTCGGTTTAGTTATGTGAACTACAAGTCTAGTGAAGCCAATCAAGTTAATTAAACTAAACACGCATGCACAAGAATCTAGTTGTGCTTTAGTTGACACCCCAACGTTTGGCTTGAATTTCAGAAAAGTTTATGTCTTTGTCTCTGGGTTACTGCCCCAAAACCGTAGACCACAACAAACCGCATTGATTGCCATTTTGATATTCGATTTGAGTCAACAGCGAAAGCACGCAATACAACAATTTCGAAATGTATTACATCAAACATTACAAAGACTGTGGGACTAACTAACAACTCGAGCCCGCGGCAGTGGGCCCCAGGATACGGGCTGACCCACGTAATTAAAATGGTATCCTGGTCACAACAAGCGCGGACAGGCCATTGTCCACGGCAACACAGTGGGCGCGATTGTTGTTGTTGTAGTTGTTGCACCTGCCGCAGTTGTGTTTTCTGGCTGCGTGTTTTGATTGATGGTCTGGCCGACAAAAAAACAGATAGCCGGGCAATCCCGGTGAGCTGGCGGACACATTCGATTATTGTGTGCGCGGCAGACAATTACAGTTCGAGGATTGATATCTTTTACATGGCCACAAATGGCACCATTTGGACGTATGCATTATTTATGTGCCCCTATATGGCAATAAGGCTTATCAGACAGGCCAATTTGACGGCTGACCTTGTGCCAGTGATTTTCTCAAAAGGATTGGGAATGGTCCCGAATGGTGACGCATGCGCCTTGAATTTGTATTCTATACGCACACCCACACACATTTCTCTTGTGAATTTACAGCTATTTTGTATGTTAATTTTATTTGGCTTGTGCTTAGCGGAAAATTTTTGCATGGCATTCATCCAGTTGAAGTTGTCCTGTCCGTCAGTGGGCCAGGGGGTTGGTTTGAGTTATTGACTGTGTGTGCCGGGCGCAAATTATGTCATCACATGTTGCTGCCATTGGCCATGAGTCATGGCTACTCGAGACAGAACTAATGCACATTTATGTATGTACTTATATAAGTGGCCTACATTGTTGGCACAAATCTTATCATCTTATCAATGGATTCCCGGGTGATTGTGCCCACAATTAGTATACTCCTATCGCGTGTTTATTCCCTCATGCACAGCTGTGTCAACAGTACACACTTTGCTTACGAGCAGCTCCTGGCCAAGCAGCCAGGGAGGGGGTGCGGCCCCGCCCATGGTCAGCAACTGCACCTCTGAGAGGGTACGTGCCTTTAGCGGCATATACGTATTTATTTTCATAATAACAACAAAAAAGAGAAAAAGTCAAATGAAAAATAAAGAAAATAAACAATTGGCAACGCTTGTTTATTTTCCAGGCACCTACGAACGGAACCCTTACAATTTTTAATGTCGCTGCAATTTCGCCGATAAGCGTAGGCCAGCAATCAATGATCGTATTGCACACAGAATCTCACACATAAAGCAGTAACGAATAGTTTACCGCACAGCTATTTCTCCTCTTCTATATTTATCAGCGCGTTGCCATTGCATCATCATTCGCCGCGTTGGCATACGCCCCCCTGAGCTCCCCCCTCTCTTCTAAACCGGTCCAACATTGTTGTGGCAGCAAAATTCACATCATCTTTTTGTTTTTGTGCTTGTTTCTTTTAATTTTTTTTTTTGGTTTCTCATTATGAGTTTGTGCGTTAGAAAATACAGAAATATGGGCGGTATAACTTTTGATCAGCTTATGTATACTGAAATTTACAATAATGTAATGTACATACATATATCTTTAAAACAATTTTTTTTTGTTTTTTTTACTATTAATGTAATAATAATTACTATGGGTGAAAAACTATTTGTTTTTAGTTTGTTTCACGGATCAGATTAATGATTTAAGTTTATATTTATATTTACTAGGTTTCCTGATTATTTTTTATTTTAGACAAAATAAATGTTTGGGGTTTAAAATATTTTTTACTGCCAAAAAAAGAACAAATTCTTTAAAATAGTATTTAACTTGGTTAAAACATAGGGACAAGTGAGATTTTAGAACAACCGATTTGACTTAAAGCCCTTTGTAGTATTGACTTCTGTTATAATAAATATTTTGTTGTTTTTTTTTTTTAGATATTCATTTAAATAACGTGCGCCTTGAACTATTATACGACAACCAATAACACTTAAACTTTAGCTCTATTGATCAGCTGGCCAATTGACTGGGGAACTCGTATAATATATTTATCGTAGACGGCATATTTAACATATTTTTTTTATGGCTAGATTTTGAACAAGCCAATAACAATCGAGTTTCTGTGCAATATTGGCGTTCATAAAAATATGTGTGCAAACATTTGTTATATACTGGCAAATATTTGTTGCGGGGCTTATCAGCATTTAGAAAAAATTGTATTTAACGCTCGCCAGAGATAAACGCCCACGCTCCGCTTCCGTTTCAATAGCGCCTGCTGTTAGTGCTTTTGTTGTTGCTTTTGCTTTCTTCTGTGCTATGCGAAAGAACGAATATTGTGTAAGCCAACAGACGACAGACACGCGCTACGCATGTGTTTCTCGCTTTTTCTTTTATCCACCTACAGTTATTGAGTTATGAGAGCGGCACACTCGAAGAACGCGCAATTCCAGACAAACTAAGCGACAAACAAATAAAGAGAGCGAAAGATAAGCGAGCGAGCGTGAGAGAGGGAAAGGAAGATTGATAGAGAGCACCCAGAGAGGTGGGCATAGGCAAGCAACAAGCGTAAACTGGGTTAGCGGTAATCGTTTAAGACAACGCTGCTGCTGCTGCTGCCGATAGTTACGAGCTTTGACGTCGCGTCGCGATGACGAAATGCCGGCTTTAGGGTTCGACGGCGACTGTTGCTCACCCCTAGCGAGTCCCGTAGCTAGCGACGCCAACGCCTACTCATTTGGCGCGGCAGCCGCGGCAGCGCTCAGGCATTGACTTTGAACTACAATTTTCTTGGCGCGCCAGCCAGGCAGGTTTTATTTTTCTGTATTATTTTTATGCTCATTCTCCGCTGTGCTTTTGTTGTTTTTGTAATGTTTACGGAATGTGGTGAGCACAACAGAGAATAGTAAACAGCGCGCGGGGAGCGAACTGGGTAGAGATAATAGCGTTAGAGCCAACAGTATAGGCAAGAGCAAACAAGCTATGAAATAAAAGTGAAATAAAAAACAACAACAACTACAGAATACGAGTAGACAACGCTCCACACTTCACTCCCCACTCTTCGCTGTTCGCTCCAGCGCAGCAGCGTTGACGTCGCCGTCGCCGTTGCTGTCGCCGTCGCCGGCGCGCCGTCAGCTCTTGGATGTGAATGTAAATGTCGGCCAGTTGAGCGGCGGCTGTTAGTCATTTGAGTTCGTTCGGTTGGTGAACAGCAGAACGCGACCGAAGCGCAGCGAGCAACCAAATTTGTTTTCTATTCGCCTATCGTTAGTTCCGAAAATCCGAAAACAGAAAACCGAAATCTCGCCGATGCGATAGAACGCGCCGCCACCAAAAAGAGCCAAGTGCGTTCAATCAACCAATTGTTGCACACTAACCAAAGTAATTCACAAACTTATTAGCCATATGCAAAGCTATTCAAATTAAGCACAATATAAATAAGCAAATCAAACACATAAACGGAAACACAAAAAAAAATATATATAATACTTTTCATGAAAAATACGAAATGAGCGTTGGGCTGACGTCAGCGAATTTTTCAAAAAATTCAACAAGGGCGGTATTTGTGTGATTTTGGTTGGTGACTGTTACATTTAGTTAGCGAAAGACCAAAAGAGAAGTTAATGTTAAGCAGATAGTGGTCCTGCAGGTCCTGGCAATGGATCTATGTATCTATCAATACAGGTGTCAATTACGCGACCTGAATAAACTTTGTTTACTAGGCCTAATGTGCTTATTCATAATTCGATTGGTGAGCAGCCAAAGCACAGGTTTCTCATTATGGTAAAAAGCACTGAGAAAAACGAAAAGTTATTAAAAAAAAGATCGTGAAAAAAATCATATAAGAACAGTTTGTATTGTAAACTTAAGATAGCATTGCTTATTTTACTATTTTTAATATTATGTATTCGTTTTTTTCTATTTTTATTTTGATTATTAACCTTATTAGGTTAAATATTAATCATCTATTTTATAACGTATTTTTTATTTAATCTATAGCAGCTTTATATTTAAAGCTTACACATTAGCCTGGATCACTTAGAAACTTGAGATTCTAAAACTTCCGCAAATATAAAACTCTTGTTAAAGTTCTTTTGATATGAGTCATCTTTTGTTTTTTGAGCACTTAATGAACCACTTGAAATTATAAGCTTTTGAATAATACAAATATAACTTAGATTATATTCATAAGTGGTACTCTCGCTGAATATCGAATACAATGCTACAATTTAAGAAGTAATTCTTAAATTAAGCAATTTTATCTATCAATTTAACTGTGAGTTTGTGTGGGATTCTATGGCTTCGTAAATTCATTGGGCGGCAACAAATGAATATATACACAAACACTCATGAACAGAAATTGAATGGCAATTTAGCTTGCGATTTTATTTGCACACACATATACACACACACATATATACACTAATCAAAATCAGCTTTAAGCATCGTGTTAGAAGCGAGAACTTTAATTAGCTTAAAACAATTTCTTTTTGTGTGCTCAACTAAAATGCAGTTAAATGTGTTTTAATTACAATGGAACAAAATGTAATTAAATTAAGTATTTGTTACTTATGTGAAACAAGTTGTAATCGCCGCTTGTTTTTCTATTGTTTATGCAATAAGTGAATAGCATTTAAGGGCTCATAGGGCGTTAATACGGGCGCCAGCATAAATAATAATATAACGAACCTTTGCCCAATTCTAATCAGCAGTCGGAAATTTATTATGACCACACGCTGAAGCACATAAATCAGTTTATGCAAATTCAAATGGAATTATTAATAAACTTAGCTTCTGAAAGAGTAAAAATATTTTTGGGTATATACACTCTATTGGGTAATGAGAAGTTGAAGAAATAATACTTAACAAAAAGAAATATTTATATATATAATTGAAATGGTAAAATGCCCATGAAAAATTTCCTAATAAATTTTAATTAAAAATTTAAAAAATTTTAATATAAAATATATATAAAAAATGACAAATAAGCCATCAAACTTAAAAATCGGTTGAAATGTGACAAAGTTATGGGTATTTGAAGTCTAAAATCGATATTTATTAGGGAAATTTAAACTCCACATGTAAAATTTTTGGATGATTTTTGGCAAAAGAAAAAACTACTTAAGAATCAACTTTAAACTGTATTTTTATACTAATTGTGTCACGAACAATGTATTAAAAATATAAAATTAAGATTCTAAATTTTGAAAAAAAAAAGTTGTTAAAATCAATAAGGGTCCCCCCTACGATATGATATTTTCGGAAATATTTCCGAAAAAAGTTTTTTTTTTGAAAATGAAAAAACTTTGAATAGAAAATAAAATATGAGGATTAACAATGACAAAAAAGGCATAACATAACATAAAATTCAGTTGAAATTTGTCAAAGTTATGGGCATTTTTACACTAGGAGAGATATTTATTAGGGAAATTTGTAGGGTTTTTACTTTTATTACTTACTGTTACTTCATACAGACCATCTTCATAAAGATCCAATTTACAGCCCATATAGAAGTGCGTATTAATAATAATCGTTAAGTTCTCCCTTTTTATTCGAGTGTCTCTCAAGTTATCTTAACTGCAGGGTTTCGTTATATGTAACCTATTTACAGGGTATACAGAAGTAGTTGTGTCTATTATATATAAGTTTTGACTGCAGTCGATAAGCGCCACGGAAATTTCCAATTGAAATTGGCCTAAACTGTCAATTTGTGTACATTTAACGTTTAAAGTTTCTTTTGCTCTTTGGATATTCTTATTTTTTGTTTCTTTTGTTTTGTTTATAGTTAATTCTTTTTGATAGGAACGTGCGTTTGGTCAAGCAAGCAATTGGCAAGTTTTGAGAACTCGGCCAATGGGCGACGAGTGGCTTTAACGAATGTCAATAAAAACGGCTGGCCTCTTTTCATTGTTTATTATTATTTATTATTAAGCGTAATAGAATTTGTTGGCGTCGCGTTGCGTTGCCAAGTTGTCGCTTAGCCGAAAAAACCAAAAAAAAAAAATATGGAGGAGAGGAAAATAACAATGAATTTTGTATATTAAATATAATTTATGTATGCTCGCAGCAGACTTTGAGCCCGAGTCGCGTGTGTTGGCCCCATGAAAATGTTGATCAATTTTAGCCCGAGTAACAGCCCTTTTGGTTAGCCGCCAAGGTTCCACTTTATGTGATTGCCAGCTACAGTTTCTCCCCATTCAGTGCCCTTAATGTTCTACATTTTTTTTCTAATTAAAAAGCAAAATGCAAAACGGGGCGTGTCCCACACGGCGTATGATGAATGCCGGCTAACTGTGACAAACGCTTCGAATTGACAGATGTGAGGCACACACATATAGCTTATCTTATCAGCTACATGACCGGAACCAATAGAGTACAGACCAGCTGTAACGCCCTCTTGGTCAACGAGAGAACACAGCTTTAGGCCAAGTACGCAGTTTGTTATATAACGCGTAAAGATTGCACAAATTAGTCACTCGACACCTGCAGACGGATTCAGTTTCGACCGGCTTTTGGGCGCTGACTCACTCAAGTGTTGCCCAATTTCGCTTATCTCTTATCAGTGGCTGAAATGCTGAATGAACTTCAGTTCCCCAATTGTCGCGCCCAGACGTTTGGGTCACTTGCTGAGCCAGGTGTTCGTTCAGCTGCTTATCAGTTGGCCCATAGACTGTGTTTCGCCCCGATTAGAATTGTCTGGCAAATTGTTTTGCTTCCTTGCAGCTGATAAGCGTTTTAATTGTTGCCAAAAAAAAAAATGCCTCAGCCGCGGTGACAACGCTTCTTTTTTTTTTCGTGGCCAAATTGCAGGTGTTTTCCTCGTGTACTTTTCGGGCTGTTGTTGTTGTTGTTGTTGTTGTTTTTTGTGATACGCTTGTGATAACTGTGAGCTATTTCAAACATTGCGGCGAAAAACAGCGTGTGTGAAGTTACTGCAATATGGGACTTAATGATACCCCGTTTTTATCGATAATAGGGCAAGATAGTAACTATATATACCTCAGAGAAAGAAGTATATGTGCATTGATATTATTTAAAACAAAAATGCTAAGAACATAGAGAATGTTTTGGAATTTTTTTATTTGTGTAGTATATATACATATTAACAAAAAATAACAAGAAAAATATTTAGTGAAAAAGTTTAAATTCATATGAAATAAGTATATGTGCATAGTAAGTGAAAATTAAAAATACTAATGAAATAATTTTTTTAGATTTCTTTTTAAGTTTTTTAATAGTTAGTGAAAATTTGATATATTTGATATATATTTAGTTGTTTTCTTGATTGGAATAGCTTTAAGTTTAGTTTGAAGACTTTAAAACAATAATCATTTACTATTCAATGAGTGCTTGTTAAGTAACAAAATCGATAATTATCGATATGTAGATTGTCTTTAAATGGAATACCTTAATTTGCAGGAATATAGTGTTTACAGGGAATTGTCCAGTCGTACAAAATATGTTCGAGCCACACCTAATTCTTTGTCTACTTTAATTGTAAAAGACGTTATGTCATAGTATTATGACATGTTCGTTCCTAATCGTGACAAGTCCAAAGATACATCAACCAGATTGCGTCAGTTGAAAGTCCAAGCCTGTAAATACCCTCTATATAGGTAATTTGTATTTAATATTTATTTACATGAATAATGTACGTAAACAAAATATTTATTATCATTATTATTATTATTTATATAGAAAATATCAACAAATTTTTGTTTTTATTTGTAACATTATTTAATAAACTTTTTTAAAGTTACACTGCAAAAAAGTGAGTAATTCTCAAGGCTGCCCTTTGTGTTTATAAATTTAATTTACTTTAAATGTATGATTTTTACTAAACAAATATTTGTCAACAAGCACGTTCTTCGAGCTATACAATAAAAATAAAGCAGCCTTAATATATAACCATAAACTTACACTCAAAGAAAGACAAAAGTATCTCAAGTATTTTTGATTAGCAAGGAGTTGCCGTTCAAAATATCAAATCTAAACGGATTGGTTTATGGCAGGCAGCGAGCACTTGGCAATAAGATAAGTTAAAGGCACTTAAAACCTGCTGTAGATAAGGCCAACGAGAGAAATCGACGTCCGAATACTGTTAATAAACAGTGTAAACATGCCGAACACTAACTGTTAAGCAGTAGTAGTCAGTTAGTTTGTAAGCATGTAAGGCATCTATATATATACACATATACATATATATATATATATACAACAATAAGGTACAACAAATTTCACACCTATTCCACAAATCCAAATCATAAAGAATATAATAATAAACAGACTATTAAAAATTAAACGATGCCCGCTTTTAAGTGCAATTAGCGAGTAGATGGAGAGATGGTTAATCATCTTGAACGTTATTTGCGATTACAGGTCGACCACCGAGAAGCAACTCAAGCACAAGGACAAAGACAAGTTACCCAGCCAGACAACACAATGTGCCTTTCCACGCCCACGCCCAGCAAGGACGACAGCGGCTCTGTCGCTGGACAGAGCGAGGGATCCTGCCCCCACTTGGGCAACATGTGCAGCGGCTCCAGCTCGACCGCTGGCAGTCAGCTGAAGCACAGAGGCCAAGCCACAGATGCTAAACAGACCAAAGAACAGGACGATAACCTAGGCTACAGCGAGGAGAATGCCGTCTACAAGGAAAACGCGGCTAAGACCCGCCAGATGCTCGAGGAGCAACAGAAGCTAAAGGAACAGCAGGCGCAGCAGTCCCAGGAGGAGGTCTACAATCCCCAGATCAGATGGCCCGATCTTGGTGCTCAGACCTTTCTGCACGCTGGCGCCCTCTATGGTCTCTATTTGCTTTACCATGCAAAGCTGTACACATTCCTATGGGGTATGATAACATTTTAATACTCTATATTCCTTTCTAATTCCCCCTATGATTGATTTGTTAGGGAAAACTTTAATATATACCATTTACTAGACAGGTTGGGTTAGGTTTATACTTCTTAAAAGCTGCTCTTCAAATTCACTTTTTATTCTTTTACTTTAACATATTTTCATTGTCATTTGCTTTAGATACTTTCAACTCCATTCTGGGGCAACAAAAAGTAGCTAAAAGCATTGCCCAATAAGCAAACATAAAATAAATAAATAAATAATATATGATTGAGTGGAGAGCGAACTGTAATTAACAAGTCTGAGCTACTAAATTGTTCCCCGGAGTCGCTCTAATTGCTTAGAACAATATGTTAAATACATTTTTCGACATAGTTATTTGCTTTAGTGCTTAGCAACAGATAAAGTGAATAAAAGATTGCAACATTTTAGTTTTTTTCTAATGTTTTTTAAGCAGCTACAATGAATTAATTCACTATCGCTAGTGTAGCAGAATCCCTCTAAGTTTCAGCTATAGCTATATATATAGCCCTTTTATTGAATACATTCACTTTATTTATAGAGCTAATTTATTTGTAGGTTGATAAGTTCAAAGTGGCTCGGCAGACTTTTTAACAGGAAATATACATATATTGGAATTGTAGCTTAACAACCTGATAAGGTTCGTTGAAAATTGGGGTTTTGGCTAGGAATATACACATAAGAAATTCCAGCTAAACAACTTCAAAAAAAATGCTTCTATTAAACACAAATAATTATGATCCAAAGTAAGTCTTAATCAGATTAGTTAAAATATTTGGATCAACTAAATTGAATATACCCTAGAATATATACACTTCCAAAGCAAATTTCTATATCGTTCTTTCAACACACTTAATGACAAATTGTATAATACATTGTTGATTTTTGTTGCATAAAATCAGAGAATTCTATTTGTGCTCCGATCGAGAATTACGTCTAAGCAGCAAGTGGTGCGAACTTTGACCCCCGGCAATTAAAGTTAAATTGAACGCTTCAATTGGCAGCCACGCAGCTGTGAACAGCCAACGAATCGATTTCCATAGGAAAAGTAGAGCGGCAAATAGGTAAAATGCTAGAATGAATTTACTCTGGGGTCTGTCAAATGGAAAATAGCCAGAGCTGCGGGAGAGCATTTAGCTGCGATCGATCTATATATAGCACGATGTCATTATGTCATCATATGAAATCACGAATCAAGCAATCAACAAAGTCCCAGCCAGCCAAACAATGCTCTTAACTGTTTCTAATTTTAAACGCTTTGGCCAATTGCAGTTGTCGCTTGCATTTGGGTCTCGGGCATTGGCATCACGGCTGGCGCCCATCGTCTCTGGTCGCACAAATCGTATCATGCCTCGCTCTTTCTGCGCATCCTTCTGGCCTTCATGTTCTCCATCGCAGGACAGGTGAGTGGCAGCTTTCAGTGTAACCACAAATGCGTCCTTTATTTATATAACTGTTTATCTGTTTATCTGTTTATGTTAGCGCGATGCTTATACGTGGGCTCTGGACCATAGAATACATCACAAGTTCTCGGAGACGGACGCGGATCCGCACAATGCGAAGCGCGGCTTCTTCTTCGCCCACGTCGGCTGGCTGTTCCTTACGCCCCATCCGAAGGTCATCGAGAAGCGCAAGGTCATCGATATGTCCGATCTGGAGGCGGATGCGGTTGTCATGTTCCAACGCAAGTATTATATACCGCTCTTTGCGCTCTGCTCGATCGTTCTGCCCGTGCTGGTGCCGTGGTACTTCTGGCAGGAGGATCTCTGGATGTCCTTCTGGATCAACTTCAACATGCGCTTCACCTGGACCCTCAACGTCGCCTTCTTCGTGAACAGCGTCGCGCACATGTATGGCAATAAACCCTATGACAAGTGAGTTCCTTTTAGTGCATATATATATATTACTGATCAGAACAAATATTCGCATCGATTAAGTTTATTTGTTTATCTGTTTAAACACAACGATCTCTGTAACTAAAAAAGCTAGAGGCTTAAACTTTTCGATTATAGATTCGTATATGTCTAACGTAAAATCATTTCGTATCCTATATTTTCTTAATTGTCTTATTTGATGAATATCGATAAATATCGATAACAGCAAAGTCAATAAAAGCTATTGTCATCAAATTTTCTTCGGAATGTAGAATATTAGGTCTTTTTTGGTACTATCCCCTTTCATCCATAAATTGTTAAAATCCCAATTCAAATAATTTAACCTTGTTCTTTGGTTTTCACATAGATTAAGTGGCTTTTTTTAACTTTTGAACAGTTTATAAAGATTTTGGTTTTTGTTTGATAGTAGGGTCTAAGCATAATTTTGAAGTAAAGTTTTATTTCATAGCTCGAAATATTTTAAACTATATAACTATGTTCATTCTTTCTTTATTTTTCCACCTTTTAATCTGATATTCCAATATTTTTCCCACCACAGGAACATTACGCCCGTTGAGGCGCCAATTGTCTCGTTCCTGGCCATGGGCGAGGGCTGGCACAATTATCACCACGTCTTTCCCTGGGACTACAAGACGGGCGAGTTTGGCAACTACACCTTGAACGTGACCACGGCCTTTATCGATTTCTGCGCCCGCATCGGCATAGCCAGTGGACGTAAGTCTCATTTATTCGGAATTCTCCGATAATGCCCTATTTAACGATTATTATTTTTGGCACTCACAGGCAAATCTGTTTCTCCGGACATGGTTAAGCGACGTGCGGCCAAGTGCGGCGACGGGACGCGTTTCCTGAGCGACGAGTACGCGCACAAGGATCAGGTGTGGGGCTTTGGCGATCGGGATCTGCCCCGCGAGGATCTCGCCGAGCTGGCCAAAATGCAGAATTGAGCGCTCTTCGCTATAGTATTAGCCGTTAATCGTCTGTGTTTACGTTAATCCTAAGTTACAGATAAGCGCCCGCTCCCGCTCCCCTCAACCGAAACCCACCCTAATACGTCCCAGCCCAGCTCCCTATCCACATGTGTGTCGCTTGCTTTTGTTACGTGCAAGAAATAAGGGCATTAAACTACAGCATATACCAGTCAAAACCTTGCGTGTATTACTTAGACGATCGGACCCCGCTATAAAGAACAAAACCCATTTGCGTCTCATGCATATGCAAACGTTCGATGGTCGCTCGGTCGCTTGGCCGCTTGGCGGACTCCGCACAGCTTAAACGATTCCGGTATTAAAGTGTCCAAATTAGTAGCGTCTAAGCTGGCGTGTGCGACGGTTAACTGCAGCTGAAAAGGGAACCAGGACTTTGCCACAATGCCAGGACAAGTCAAGAAGGAGACAGTCACGGCCACCGCAGGCAAGGATGCGCCCAAGGCTAATGCGAACGCAGACGCGGAGGCCGATTTCAAGAAGCGCGACGCCATCTGGCCGCTGGTTTTGTTTTATATCCACGTGTTCATATTGGGCTTCTATGGAATATATGTAACATTCACGAGCACCTCGTGGCCTACGATATTATTCAGTGAGTTCAATAAGTCAATCGAATTCAGCATGCTAAATTTCAAAGTTTAACACCTGGTTGGTTTTATTTTATTTACGTTTTGGCTGTTTTTCTAATTTACTTTTTGGTTTAGCTGCTCTGCTCAGCTTGCTGGGCACGCTGGGCGTTACGGTGGGCGTACATCGTCTGTGGGCGCATCGCACCTTTACCGCAACGGCGCCACTGCGGGTGCTTCTCATGCTCTTCCAGACTCTGGCCGGACAGGTGAGTTTCGGGGCTTTCTCGCAAGCGACGCCGCTGGCAAAAGCTTAAGGCAAAGCTTGCTGTGAGCTTTTAGCCTGAACAGCAACCTCGCGTAAACAAATAATGCAACCCCAAGCGGTTAGAATAGTTAGAAACGTGATGTTGAAACACTCTATCCAGCCCTTAGGCTAGACACTCACCGTACTAAACCTAATACTACAACCCCAAGCGGTTAGAATAGTTAGAAACGTGATATTGAAACACTCTATCCAGCCCTTAGGCTAGACACTCACCGCACTAAACCTAATACTACAACCCCAAGCGGTTATAATAGTTAGAAACGTGATATTGAAACACTCTATCCAGCCCTTAGGCTAGACACTCACCGCACTAAACCTAATACTACAACCCCAAGCGGTTAGAATAGTTAGAAACGTGATATTGGAACTGTCTGTCTGCGCTCTGAGCAAAGACAGCAACCAAATTTCAACTAAACTCTAAGCGGTTATTATTATAAGCGGTTATAATAGTGAAATGTGATCGGAACTCTCTCAGCCAGGACAGCAACTAAATTAATTCAAATATCACAACCCAAAACGGTTATAAGCGCTATAAACTTCCGTGCTATTTCATTTTCACTGTTTTATTTAATTGCAGTTCACAATTATCGTCCAACTATCAATTAAGTTAATGCAATTTAAATATAGTACAAGGCTTCTCAAGTAAAAATAAATAAAAAACATTTTAATGTCCAACCTTTGCACATATCAAGCAATTTATTGTTGATTTATTGTAATATTCCACATATGCTAATTTTAAGAAATAATTTTGTCCAAATTGATGGAAAGTTAATGTAACAACACCTCCCCATAGATTTCTACTCGGACATGGCTGCATCTTTCAAATTTTAAAACTTTTTTCAATATATTTTGTACATCATTTAATTTTTAATTATATTTTAAATCGATGTTTTTGTTAAAATTGGATTTAAATGTTATTTATCGCCATTTGCATAGGGCACGATTTACAGTCGCGTTCAGGCGCATCGTCTGCACCACGCCAAATTCCAGCAGGACGAGGATCCTTACTACAGCAAGCAGAGCTTCATGTATGCCCAGCTGCATGGCAACATGCTGAAGTATTCACAGCAGCAGGAGCAGCTGCTGGTCGAGGTGGACATGTCCGATATGGAGAGCGATAAAATAGTTATGTTCCAGAAGCGGTAAGGCCATATTTCAATTTACTAAACCCTTGTAATCCTAATTGCTTCTTTAGCTATTATGTGCTGCTCTACATTGTGCTGAACGTGCTGATGCCGATTAACACTCCCTTCCAGTACTTTGGTGAGACTCTGGCCGTGTCCATGTTCGTGGGCTTCTGGCTGCGCAGTCTGATTGTGCTGAACGTGGGCAATCTGGTTAACTCGGCGCACTTCGTGTGGAGCATTCACAAGGGCTTCAAGCCCACAGACTCGAACAGCATTTTCTTTATCACGAAATCGTTTTGGCCGCAGTTTCACTACCTGCTGCCGCGGGATTATCAGAGCGGCGAGTTTGGCGACTATGCCAACGGCACCGGCTCGACCATGATACGTGTCTTTGCTGCCCTCGATCTGGCCAAGGATTTGCACACCATCTCCTCGGTGGCGGTGCGCAACGGGCTGACGCAGGCCGTGGATTCCAATCGGCCGATTGTCGAGTGCATCGAGGAGCAGGTGAAAGCCGAGCGGAATTTGCTGCCGGCCAATCACTATCTGAATCGCGAGAAGTTTATGTGAAGGCTTTTCTTTTGACAGAGAAAAAAAATGCGATGCATGCAATAAAACAACTGACAGCAACAACCGCATTTGTGTTTAATGGGGCAAACACTAAACCTAATTATTGATGAAGCACAATAAAGAAAAAAAAAACGTCAAAAGTAGGCTTTTAACGTTTGTCAAACAAAGGCGCAGTCGGCGAGAAGTTGCCCAATGTGAGGTCAAACCCAAGACAAGCTCACAAATCTTTATAATTAGGCTTTCGAATTTGTATAACGACATTTTCAACTCAATTTCCAAATGCCATACGATTTGGCAATCGCTTTGTGCGGCCACTTTGAGCAAATTAAATGAGTCGCACTCAATAAATTATCACTAATACGCAATGTGTGCCCAGCGCTTGATTGATGCGTCAATATTTGAGCACTCGCCGGGGCCCGCACAGAAGCCTGCCCAGCCGGCGGAGTCTAATAGCTGCCTGCAGCTCTTAGCGACAAACGCACAGATCAATAGATCAACAGATCAACAGATCGGGAGATCGGCCAGCATTCTGTGCGTATCGCTCCTGCTGCTCGGCGATCGCAAATATTGACAAATTAAACACACACTTTTTTTCGCGCTGCGCTTGAGTTGCGCCCAATCAAGCTGAAATAAAAAAAAATCTGAATTCTGCATTGCAAATTAAATGGAATTTAAATTTCGTATCTTTTCAAATGGCTTTTGTGGCTCGCTCAAAATGTTAACGATCTTCAGACTTCCTTTTATATGATAATGATCGTTAATTAAAAACCATAAAGCTTGAGTTTGATCTATTTGCATAGACAGCCGCCAAAAAAAAAATGAAGGCTGATCGGGAAGATCATCAAATGGCCTGGCAACAAATATATATTTTATCTAAAAATAATAATAAATAGGAATACATAAAAATGGCATTTTTGCTTTCACCATAAAAAAATATATATTTGTACATATGTTATTCACCAGCTATGTTAATTTATACATGGATCTTGGCAGGGTACAGTCATATTTTCAGCTTATTTGCCTAAGCGATTTTGGCTTTTATTATTTGTGTGTGTTTGAGGCACTTGTACCAATTCCTAATGGCTATGAAGTGATTACTAATGAATTTGCCAGTTAAAAGCTGCGCTCGCGCAAACTTGCTGCTGTGTTTTTTTTTCATACGCTTGCAACAATGGGGCATTCAGAAATTTACATTAAGTGTGTGCCACTTTTACTAGGATCACACATATAGTTAGGTTTAGGTTTGATTTTAGGGTGACCATACTCCATTCTATTGAGTAAAATTAATTGCAATTTTATATTGCAATCTTTGCACCTTCATTTTATACGAAAGAGTATTTAATCTTCGCTTAACCCAACTTTGTTGTTCTTGATTGATTTGCGCTGCTTTTTGTGGCAGTTGCAGGTACAAAACTGTTTATAGCTAAGCACACGCACACACATGAACTAAAAATGTATGTGTGTGTGTGTGTGTGTGTGTGTTTGTGGATAGCGTTTTTGTTCACGCTTCGCTTGGGCATTAAGTTTGTTGCAAATTGCACTTGCGTTTTGTTATGTTAATTTGTTTTTGTGCTGTGTGCTTTTATTTTATTGCTGTTCATAGAAATAGTCAACTGAGCGACAGCCGAAGGTTGCACAGATACGCAATTTATTGTTGTTGACGGCTTTAACTTGTGTAATGTTTAATATTTAACGTTTTTCGTTGGTTGTTCAATGGTCGATGCCCAATGCAGAGCATTTGCCACAGGCATCGAGTACATTGGGTCGACACGGATTCGCTGCTGCCAATGTGACCATAGCGTGCTCAAGTACTCGTAACCCTGAGCAACACTGCAAGCTTAGCTTAGGCCAAAAACAAATGCCTCTTTGTTTTTCGCTTTGTTGTTGTTGTTGTTGTTTACTGCCAAACCTTAAAAGAAAAACAGCAATAAACTAATCGACAACAAATTGTGGAGTTTTTTTTTTAATACGACTCAGCTCGCATGAATGGCTTTTGATTGTGGCCAAATGGCGCAAAAGAAGGAAATCATTAGGTCTCAGAATTACGGGGTTTACTCGCATTGTTTGCCCATCGACTACGACAAATTTCCGACTAATGTGTATATAGTTAAGAGCTTTGTTTGAATGTATATACAGGCATACACACATACATGTACTCGTGCAATTCTTTGGACCAAGAATTTTGATTGTTTGCGCTTATAAAAAACGCTGACGCTGCGCAAAGTTGGCTAAGTGAAGCTGCGCAATAAATCATAAAAATCAAAAAAGTACAATTAATGTGGGCGGCTGTAAATGACTGAATAATGCTTTATTTGTAGCCTAAGAACGATCTAAGCTATTGTTTTGAGGAGAATATGACTATTCAAGGTTTGGTCCTTTTTTAAACTTAGATAAGTTTAGCTATTAAACTGTATCACGATTTGTTATCAAAACCTCCTCAAGTGTAATACGATAGCAACATATATGCTTCTTTTTCATTCCATGAACAGAGTATTGTAATCACTCTACCCACTGTATGTTGGCAAGCGTTAGCCACATGAATAGGTATGAACAGTCAGCAATATGCAGCTATATAAAATAATTTGTCAAAATTTTAATAGAGCTCCTCTCACAATTTGCACGGTGTGCTGAATAGATTGCAAAGGTGTCAAAGAAGTGTCTGCTCTTGAACATAATTGTGCAGTCTTAAGGTATACCAAATTAAATGTTTTAACACTTTGGTTGGATTACAAAATATGGCAAACAATTGATATATAGACTATTTGTATAGGGATGTTCTCTTTTCTATATAATTTTTCTGGAGGCTAACAGAATGCAGTTCCAAATCCCTTTGTTCAACATAAAATTTATAATTAAATAAAAACTCACGCTAAAAAGTTTCTTTTATAGTAAACAACTTTCATAAATATATAAATTAACTAATGCAAAAATAGATAAGGAAAGCGACGGAATTACGTTTCTTTTGGTGATGATATTATGATATTTTTAATTAACACATTTTATGAACGCTTGTTATTCGCTGAAATTAAAAACACATTTTGCACATATCTAATACGCAACAAATGCACACTTTTTCTCTGAGTGTAGATGCGTATGCATATTCTCGATTTTTTGCTGTTAGTTTATTGCAATGTAGTCAATGTGTTGGGCTTTGCCCTTTTTTGATTATAATCTGATGTTCAGCTAAATTTGCTAATGTGTGAAGCTTACAACATAAACCACAATACCAACAACAACAACAGCAGCAGCAGCAGTAAAGTGTTCGGTGTCGCTTGGTTTAAAAGTACACGGGAATCGCCGGAATAGTTGAGACCGTGCGAGCTTTAAGTAACAGCAATGAATTTATTTTCGGTGTTTTCGTTTACGTTATTAAGATCGCGCCGAGCGGTTGCTTCCTTTTAGTGCTCGCTTTTTATTTTAGTTTGCTGTTTTTGCTGCCTTTTAATTAATTTTGGCTTTTTGTCTTTGTCGTTACGTAAAGAGAAAGCAACGCAGTCGCTGCTGCTGCTGCTGCTGTTACTGGTGTTGCTCATGTTGTTGTTGTTGCTGTTGTTGAACTTCATGATCATCGAACGGTTTTTGACTTTGGTCAACAAAAAAGCCAAAGTGGAGAAGGCCACAAAACAACAACAACAACGAACTGCGGATCCAATTTTAAATACAAGACACACATCCATGAAATGTCTCTGTGTGTAAGTAAGTAAGTATGTGTCTTCGTGTGTGTGCACGTACATGCCGCATGCATTTTGAGATTTTATAGGAGAGATTGATTGGGAAATTTGTGTTGTATTATGCAAATACGCAGGCTACTGGCAGAATTAGTCGTTGGCCCTTGTGAAATGTTTTGCACTCAATTTCTTTTAGGGCAATAGGCAAGAGGTGGACAAGAGGTACAGTCGCAGGCACAGCCAAAAATAGAAATCGTGTGGCGATTGATAAACCTGATATTTATATAATTAACATTTTGTTTTTATTTTTAGCTCAACCAAATGCCCTTTATAGCCAAATACAATCAACGTTAATAAAGTGGCACAGTTTAACGATGTTTATCATCGGTGTTTTCTTGTCAACAACAACAGCCGCCAATTTCTTATGCATGCAAAACATTTTTTGGGAGAACAACATATTTTTCTGACCTCCATGCGAATTGGAAATAAATGTGTTTGTCAACAACTCCAACGCGTCTTCGAGAACGCTGCCAAACAATTACTGAGCGGCCAACAGGAAACAAACGCGTCTGAGTAAGCGGCAGCGCAGCCGGCAGACTTCTTGTCGATTGTCTGCCGAAAGCTGCGCAGCTGGCAACAAGAAACCAACAATAACAACAACAACAACAACAACAACACAAAAAGTTCCCCCGCCAATGCGGCTGATGCGACGACTGATGCTGTGCGTCGTGCCGTAGCCGAAGTTACGCGAAGCCCGAGCCGAAGTCATAAACGAAGTGCGACTCAGTTACAGGTGCATGTATGTGTTTGTGTGTGTTCGTGTGCGTATGCTTGCATGTGTTGGTGTGGTGGCATAATCTTGGCCTTAAGTTTGCTGTTTTGGTCTTTGCTTTACCTTTGCCGAGTCCACAGTGCGCACCGCAACAACAATAACAAGCCAGACGGTCAATCAGTCAGTTTTGTGGTGTGTCAGCCCAGCAGCAGCAGCAACAGCAGCAGCAACAGCAGCAGCGGCGGCTGCGACGTCGACTGCAACGCCAACGCTTAAGCCAACACCGGCATAGGGTAGAAATTTTTACACTTGGCTGCGATCATTTGTCTACGGAACGGCGGCGGGTTAAGTTCGTTAGATAGTTAGAGCGCAGGAAAACACCAATTCCACTTTGAGTCCCACAGCTCCAAAGAGAAACTGCGGGGCAAACACCACAAGCACAGATACATACATAGATCACAAGAAAGAAAAAAAACAAAGGGCCGCGTCTAAGGCAAGTGTTGAGTGCGCGCAGCAAACGGGCCAAAAAAGCAAAAGGCCAAAATAAAAGCAAAAGCGAATTAAAAATTATAAAATAATAAAAAGTAAATAACTGGCGACAAAGCCAACAAAACGTACTTCCAGCTGCAATTAAAAATTTATTTTGTGTGTAAATCTGTGAAGAAGAAAGTTCGGATTGGGAGCGGCAATTACGAGACTTGGTTTCCGCCAGCAAAGTTTTTGTGTATGAAGTGAAACGGCGTTAAAAGGCGAAGCACAACTGTCTCCCCAACCCCCCCAAAGCCATAGACAGACACAGCTCAACCAAAACAAAATGGGTCACCTGTCCACATCAGAGCGTGTGTGCAGCTCAGCACCCGTGCCCAGCACAGGTGAAGGCAGTCCGCCGCTGCTGGCGCGTCGTGCCAAGCTCAGCAGCGAGGCGCAGGCGCGTCGTGCCGACGACTCCTCGCCGGAGTCGCAGCCGCGTGCCAAGCAACAGCAGCAGAAGCAGCAGCAGCAGGCGCCGCAGGGAATATTAGCGCCGCCGGCGCCCAGGCATATACCCAAACATCTGGTCAATCATATACCCAAGGATCAAATTAACATGGACCAATACACGCGCAACTTCAAGGGCGACAATATCCTGGGCTGGCAGTTCAAGGCGCCGCTCAAATGGGACAAAGTCATTCAGATCTCCCTGCTGCACATCGTGGCTGTTATCTGTCTGCTCACCTATCCGCTTAACGAGCTGCGCCTGTCCACGTCCATCTGGTGTAAGTATGACCAGGATAGGGTTTTCCAATTTTATAACTTTAGGGATAAGGTATTTTCTAATTTAGTTAACTGACATGCCTATTTCATACATTTAAGGACATTTCATGTGATACTAAATAATATTTTTAAGCGGCAAGAATAATTTTAATACAGCGTATAGATACCTTTAAAGCCCATCAATTAGAAATCACAGACAACTTTAAATCTATTTTCAAAACTGTTTTTAAGACTCTTTTTAAAAAGTCCACCGACTAAGCATTGAAACCCCATAGAAAACCCTGTTACATTTGGACTTGTTCTTTCTGTTTCTGATGCATACAAATAGTTGTATTATATGATATTTTTTAAGGGTATTTAGTCTTCGGTACAGTTCTTTCTCGTTGTTTTTGGGTCTTATATAAGTCGCATACGCAATGAATGAACCCAAATAAATGAGAAATGCGATGCGAGATGTGAGAAAGGTGTTGAAAAGAGAGACGCTATCGCCCACCTGCCAACAGACAGTTACATCAACAACAACAACAACAACAGCAGCAACAACTTAGTTGCGGTTTCTTCGATTTGAAAATTACTGATGATTATATACATTTATAAATATAAACAATATTTAGTGTGTGGTGTCATCTCGTGTTTTTGTTACTTCACATTTGTCCATCTTCCCTTTCTACGCGTTCGCAACTCCACTCCACAGCTTCTCTCTCTCTCTCTCTCTTTTGACACCTTTCTCGCTCTTTGGCACACCTACGGCCATTATTTGCAATTTAGCGCGGTCGCGTGTGTTGAAAAGAGAACGAAAAGAAAGCACAGTTACACACTAAGCGAAAAGATGTGAAGAAAACAAATATCATTTTACACGCGGTCTTTTTTTTTTTTGGAAATTTTTGCTTTTTGGGGCATCTCAAGTATTTCATAATTTCGCTTACATTTCAGTTGTGTTTTACACTTCGAACTCTTATTTATTGACTTCAATTAATTGCTACTTAACATGCTTTTCCTCAGTCGCAGTTGCCGTCGCTGTTGCTGTTACTGTCTTCGGCGCTGTCGCCGCTGGCGTCGCTGCCGACGTTGGCGTCGCCTTCGCCATGTTGAAATTTCATATGGCATCGCTATGCTTGGCTTATAGGGCCTTTTGTTGTTGTTGCTTTTGTCTTCATTTGTTTGCACTTTACTCGTATTTTCATAAATTGCCGTCGCTTGCAATTTCAGCATAAAAATTTAACTGACACAGTTGAACTGTGAAAATGAAAACGAAAACGAAAAAGGCAAAAGAAAACGAAACGTGCAAACGAAAAACGACAGAAAAAAAACCACCGAACAACATTCAGTTGACACATTTATTATTATTTGAGGCTAACAAGAGAATTACCCAAATTCATTGTACACATTTACCTACTTAATTCAAGGCTGTTTGTAAGCCAGAAAATTCTGACTTCATCAATGCAAACAAATACGCAAAAGCTTTGCCATTTTGGCCACTTGAGCCGCGTTCTGTGAGGCTCATTTTTCAGTCGCCATGTAAGTCGCACTCAGGGCCATGGCTCAATATACACACGATTTATGACCACTATAAGTCGTAGTCTCCCCACACAACCAAAAAATTAAATAGCAACCAGAAACCCGCAACGTTTGACATTGAGATTTCAGCTCAGGCAACGCGAAGCATCTTCAGATTATTTTTATATACATGTATGCATGCGTGTAGTTTTTTACCCATTGGAAATTCCTGGACGCTTTTATCCATTGTAATTTAAAGCAGCAAAAAAAATACTTAAATATGCGTGCATTGTAAATTTTAATATTTATTGCTTGGCCACTGGAAGTGGACCTGCTGCTGGGACCTTTACCTGTATCTTTACCCCTCACCTGTAGCTGTACCTGCACCAGCACTTGTCTAGACATTGCAGGCCCTTTTTAGGGCGGCGTCGAGCTCGTAAATATTTTGGCAAATTACAGGCAGACGTGCAGCGTTTATTCAATGACCACAAAAATGATCGTTTCAACATATATTTTAGTTTTTTCCATTTTCATTATTTTTTTTTATATTTCTCTTGATTATCATTTTTGTTGTTGTTTTTGTCGTGTTTAACACGATCGTCGCCACTGTAATGATATTAATTAGTTTCTTGGGCGTTTCGATGTTGTCCCAAAAGATGTTTCGCACCAACAGCCACGTTTTTGTTTTTACCTAAATGCGGTGATAATTAAAGTTTGGCACAAACTACAAATTTCGTAGTATTAAATAATAGTTTTGGAGAGATTCAAAAAAATGGGGTTGTTTAGAGATGTGGGTTTTTTTGGGGTGTTACGAATGAAGTTTTCGCAATCAAATGGTATTAATTTTATTTATAAATGATAATTGAATACAATATTTAGTTAACTGGCTTATAAGCCACAAAATTCAAGAAAGTACGAGCCACAGGCATCTTTATAAACTCGTTTATTTATCGAAACCCTATAGTTAAAATAGTTAGAAAATTTACATTATATAATTGTTAGTAAATTTTCCTTTCAATCATCAAAGTTAGTATACAGGCTCGACAATAACATAGTTGAGTTTTTAAATTGTTCCTAAAACTTATCTATTCATAACTCATCTAATTTTCTTGACACTGTAGATAAACTACTCACTAAAATGAACATTTGTGCTTTTTGTCGTGTTTAACTTACAAAGGTAAGTCAATTTGCCAAAAGGTTCGAAACTAAGCCACGTAATTTATATATTCCCACGACTTATATATTATAAATTTAACCACAACTCATCTACATATCTAAGCACAATAGACAAACCACTTACAAAATGTATCTTTTAGCATTGTAAGTAAACTTGCTTATAAATCAAAACTTCAATATGAAGATTCGAGACATTATTTATATGTTCCCTCAAATCAAATACTAAACGTCTATCTAAACCACTCCGAAAAAGTATCTTTTATCATTGTCAGTATACAGCTTGTTAAGTTGTCCGATAAATTGTTGGTCGCAACACTTTTGCATTAGCTGAAATGCATTTCAAATGAAATATGTACATATAAGTCGACCCACGTCCTTGGTTGGATTATTGAACCCACACACAGTTTCGGATGTCCACATCGAACCATTTGACAATTTCACAACTGCGCATAGGTTTTGGGTCTTGGGTCCGGGAACTCTGTCCAAAGATCGTGCAGCCTATGCATTTCATTTGACTTTCAAATCAAAAGAAATTGTACATATCTACTTGTTGGGTATGCAAATATATTTCATTTTTTGGGCAGCGCATTTTCAAATACAGAATCTGAAGAGTTCGATGCTCAACCTAGCTGAACTGAGCCAACATTCTTTAATTATATTAGGTTGACTTAATTAAATTTCAATTTGAATGGTTTTTGTGGTCAAATGTGTTTTTTTTTTGTTTTTTTTTTTTTTGATCGATGGTATCGTATCATATGGGCCGCGATGCCGCGTTTAGATGGACAATTCAATTTAGGTTTTTCACCATTTTTGGCTACAAATTTTTGGGAACTGGTTTTTCGACTTGTCGCAATCCCAGCAACCAGCCAAGCAATAAACTTTTGAAGGTTAATCTTTCATTCCAACTAGCGGCGTGTAACACCTCATGTTGCGTGTGTGTGTGTGTGTGTGTGAGGTGTGTGTGTAGCCAAGAAATCGTTAATTTTTCATCAGTTGAAATTGTGAAACGATATATCTATGAATATATTGTTTTCGACTCGAGGCATTGTCATAAAATATGTTTGTTTTTCCTTTTTGTTTGTTTCTTCGACTCATTGTAATTGTCATTGTCTGAATTTTAGTTGTTTTGTTTTTGTCACTGTCATTAGTCGCAAGTGTTGCGGGAAAAGCACTCAAAGTTAAATAAAACGCGCTAATCTCGCCGCGCAATGTTAATTGTAGTTTTTTGTAGGCATTTAAAGCACACTTCTACATTTTGTATCTCACAGATACATTTGGCAGACATGCACCTGTGCATCCGGCAACGTTTTGGTGACAATTCAATATTATTGACGCGACCATTAATCACACAAACCTGGAAAGTACGGCTCAATTGTGGGTGTCATGCCACTAAATGAATGCAAATAATGCAGTGACAGCTTAACGGTCGCAGTCACAGTCGCAGTCGCAGTCACAGTCACAGTCACGTGTTTATTATGCTATGTCGATGATTTTGTGGGAGTTGTTTGTCAGCGTTGCCTACAATTACCCGCAATTACCAACTCGTAGATACAAAACACATAGTATCTCAAACAATTAAAAAAAAAAATAGCTGTTCCCATGATTGGCCTTGTGGCCTCCGTTTGAGACTCGGACTCCGGTTCCGTCACTAGTTCATTATGCACCGATTTGACCAACAAATTAACACCATCACACAAATGCCTCAATTTCCGCAAAATGTAATTTGGTATTTTAAATTTTTATATACAGTTTTTTTTATTCATATTTAATTAGCATCGTATTTGCAGGTTTTTTTTTCAAGTTGTTTGTTATATATGCTGTGGTCCAGTAATCAGAGCTGTAAATAGTTTTTATATGTGTTTATTTATTTCCTCTATTGTCTACTTTTTATCACCTTTTAGCCTTCTTCATGGGCGGCGTTGCCGGCTTTGGCGTTACGGCTGGCGCCCATCGTTTCTGGACACATCGCAGCTACAAGGCAAACACGCTCCTGAGAAGTCTGCTGATGATCAGCTATTCGGTTGCTGGTCAGGTAAGTTAAACCTTATATATAAACCCTTTAAGAGAAGCCTGCCAACGGAACAGAAAACATATTTGTTAAACCTAAGGATTTTTATATATATACAATACTTTTTACTTTTCCATTCCTTATTTAATCAAACTTCATTTAATATGCCTCAGTTCAAATTTAGACTTGGCTTACTCACAATTCTTTGACCTTAAAGCTGTGTGACCTTACGTGACGTCACAGCCGTGTCTTTTGCAATATAATTTGAGCATTTTAGCCAACTCATTTAATTTATGTTTCGCTACTTTTTGCCACCTGCGGTTGAGGTTTCGTTTGTCTGAGTTGCTTTTGTTTTGTTGTTGGCCGTGTGGCGAACTGTAAAGTAAAGTAAATTTGTCGTAATGTAATTAACATTAATTGCGTCATTAAGTACAGCAGCTTAATGCCTTTTTTGCCGCCGCCGCCGACGAAACTGTAAATTGACAACTTCAGAAGAAAAAAAAAAACGTATCTGACAGATACATTTGTCTTATTTAATGACCGTGGGCGTAAACTTGGCTTATTATTGAGTCGTAGGAACTACCATAAAACATGGCATTATAATAATTTGGGATAATCTTTACAAATTTACGGTTTTTTGGTTCGTTGCAGAACACCATGTACGATTGGGTGCGCGATCATCGGGTCCATCACAAGTACTCGGAAACGGACGCCGATCCGCACAATGCCAATCGGGGCTTCTTCTTCTCGCACGTCGGCTGGCTGATGATGCTGAAGCATCCGGACGTACTGCGTCGTGGCCGCCAGATCGATATGAGCGACATTCTTGCCGATCCCGTCATCCAGTTCCATCAGAAATATTTCATTGTGCTCAAGATCTTGCTGTGCTTCCTGCTGCCGACGGTGGTGCCAGTGTATTTCTGGAACGAGACCTGGTTCCATGCCTTCGTGCATCAGTGCATCTTCCGCTATGTGTTCAGCCTGAACTTCACCTGGTCCGTTAACAGCGCAGCGCATCTTTGGGGCTCACGTCCCTACGACAAGTGAGTATGAGTGTGGGCAGGTGTTTAATTTGAAGGATTGGTTACCAAACTCTCTGGTTGTCTTCTCTATTTGTTCTTTGGGGCGCAGGCGCATCATGCCCAGCGAGAATATCTACGTCTCGATCATGGCCATGGGC
The DNA here is from genome assembly GCA_004143845.1 of Drosophila lacertosa. Taxonomy (NCBI): domain Eukaryota; kingdom Metazoa; phylum Arthropoda; class Insecta; order Diptera; family Drosophilidae; genus Drosophila; species Drosophila lacertosa. The sequence goes on along the minus strand of SCDZ01000306.1, from coordinate 199,831 downwards.
GAGGGCTGGCACAACTATCATCATGTCTTCCCCTGGGACTACAAAGCAGCTGAGCTGGGCAACTACAAGGTCAACTTCACCACCATGGTGCTCGACGCATTCCAGCGCCTCGGCTGGGCCTACGACATGAAGCAGCCCTCCAAGGAGCTGGTCCGTCGCACTCTCGAGAAATACGGCGACGGCACTCACGAATCCCAGCACGGAGCAGCAACAGAAACAGCGCCGGCTAATGGTGCTATTGTGAATGGCGGCACCCAAATGGTTGGGCATATCCACTATTCCGAGGTGCCCGATCCGGACCTGGAGTACGATGCGGAGTCGAGCAGCACCGAGAGCGCCAAGCTGGACGTGAATGAGAACGAGAACGAACGCCAGAAGAGGGCCACAAAGAAGTTGGCTGTTTGAATTGGATGCGAATTGCGTTTAACTTAACTTTAACTTGTGGGGCTCTTAAATGTACAACAACAACAACTACAACAGCAGTAACAACAACGACAACGATCGAAACAAACAACAAAAAAGAAAAGACAAACAACATGAAATGTTCTTACAAATCTTAACACTTAACTCATATTTAATGCGAGGTCTTGTCATATCAGGAGCAGGCCACGTCTGGCTGTTCTATATATACTATGATGCATGTATGTATATATAATTACACACATATATATATATATATATATATATATATATATAAATGCACACGATATATGTATCTAAGCATCCGCAACTTGTGCGTCTTGGGCGTGGGGCGGGTCATGGTCAATAATCGTTTTATTAAATTAATTAATATTCTTATTATTATTATTGTTATTTTTATTTTTATTCGTATCACACTATCTGTGAGTTCAGGGCGTCTGTGTGTGTTTGTGCACCTTTTTTGGTACAGGTACAACAACAAACACAAAGACGAAGAAGAAGAAGACAAAACTGAAACACCTCCCCAATCCCTTACAGATTCCCATATCGATATATCCATATATCCAAATTACACCATTTATTCATTTGCGTAGGTTTAGGTATTCTCTAGCATACTAGATTGGTACGTCATAAGTTAAGCTAAAGATTTACAAAATAATGATTGTAATTAAATAAAATATAAACAACAACAAAAAATGTGTACAATAAATAATTTACAAAAAATACAAGCGACATTTTGTTTTTACTGGCTGGCTTAAGTTAAAAGGAAAAAATCATTTCGAGGTTTACAAATTAATAAATTGCAGAACTATAAAAAAGCCATTAACTATTATTATTATTCTTTGTTTCCTAATAGTCTTTAGATAGAATATTCGGAATCTATAAATCATTCAATTAGCTGAGAGTTAAGTTTCCATTATGAAACTGTTGTTTTCTCTATTATATCAGTTTTAAATGTAATTTCCAACATTTTTCCGTAATCATTATTTAAATTAAATTATATAAAAAAATTCCTTTTGAAACGGAAATAATTGAGCGAATTGTGTTTGTGTTGCTTTTTAATGAATAATCTAAAGTGCATTGAAATAGAAATTTTATTAATTTGTAGTTGGCTAGACAAAGCTTAGAGAGCTACACTGAGAGAAAATATTATTCAGATAAGAAAAATTAAATATATTAACAAAATTGTGAAAAATTCTTTTTAGTTTTTGAAATGGAGGACATATTTTGGGTTTGACTTGATTAAAAGAATATTATGATTACATAAAAAATTTTAATTTATTTTATTTAATTTAAAGAAAGTTTAGTTTCTTGAAAGAAGAATTTTTTTAGCTTAATTTTCTACCTTGATCAGCTTTTGACAACTTGAACTTGCTTTAAGAAAAGTCTCAAGGTTTTTCTCAGAGTGTATATGTTGAAAGTAAGAGTTTAACCTTTGTTAACGTACAAAAGGAGAAAGTATATTTTTTAATTACCACAAAAAAAAGCTAAAGACCTTAAGCCCACTTTAAAAGCTTCTGGAAACTTCGATGGGGCCCACAAATAACTCCATCAATGATTTCGTTATTTGTAAATTCCCGCGCAAATGAGTTAAAGATATGCACAGCTTCATTAGAGATGCACACGATGCCTACGTGTGAACTACTATATGCATATTTGTAGTCAGATGTGCATATATTGTGTATATATCTGATAAATGTGGCCAGCTCTGTAAGTGGAGCAAGTGGAGAACACCCACTGACCTTTGGCAGAGACCTACGCGATACGCTTTAATTTGAGTCAGCTTGACAAAATGCAAATGAGAAATGCGTCAGACAAAACTATCTTGTGTCATCTAACTTTGAAATGCAACCGCCAAACAGTTTAAACGGCTTAAAGCGCCTTCGCCCAGGCTAATGGCCAACTGGTTTTCAGTTGGTCTTTGGCCTACGTGACCAAGGCGGCATCATTCCAAGAGACCGTTGAAGAAGCTAAGAAACCAAGAAGCCAAGAAGCCAAAGTCCAGCCTGAGCTTTTGCGCCTGTACAGTCAGCACAAGGAGCTGGCCAGTTAATCGATTGCCAAGTTAGGAGCGTTGTGGCAACGAGTTGGCCGACGTGCATCTGGCACGTAGGCCAGGCCTAGAACCTTGAAAAGGTTCTCTGTGCCTGCCGCACGTACGACTTGGGGAATTCCTGAGGCACCGCCCAAGTAAAGCAATTCATCGCCCAGCTCATGTCTCATTAATTTTTATGGGATATTTATCAAGTTGCGCACTTGTGAACCGTCCCACGGACCCAACCAAGCACTCATTGACTATCTTGGCCATTGTGCGTGTACGAACAGAAAAAAAACAGGCCACCAGCATTGCCAATATCAATATGGCCCAAAAAACTCTCGCCTCAAGTCTGTCATTAGCGGGCAGTGTCACAAATTACAGCTCTTGCGCCTAGTTGGTTCCAGTTCTCTGGGCTTTACGAGCCGGACAACACATAATTAGTGACCAGCCAGCAAACACAGTTAGGCACAGTTAAACTCAAAGATCTCTTCAAAAGTCTTGACTGTAAAAAAACAATCTCGTTACTTTGATTATACCTTTTATCCTGAGTGCGCTTTAAACACAGAGAAAACCGTCTGTTTTAACCAAGTACGAATTGGTTTAAATTCGAATGAAAACTGAATCAGTTATGATTTCTTTTACGATCTTTAAATCTGTAATTTTAAAAAAATTTTGAAATTGAAAATATATTTTACTTGAGTTTAAAAAAAATTTAAATATTTTTTAAAAAAATTTATTGAAGGCAAGGATTCAAATATCAGATATCGTATTTAAATTGAAATGTTACACAATTTTTATAAATTTGCCAAACAATTTAGGTCCCAAAATGAATCCCTAATTAATATTGTTTTCACAAACTGTGTTTATCATTGGTTTTATCTAATATAGGCTGAACTTTGAACATGTTAGTTTTGGGCTAGTCAAATGCTTTGCCCACACATAAAAAGTTTGTTTTGTTTTTCACCAAAAAAAAAAGAAGATGCTTTGAATCATTGGTCATGCTAATTTTTTTAAGGCCGATTTTGGGCGTTCACTCTCGATATGGACAAACAGGCAGCGTTCTTTGAGCCGTTGGCAACACACACGTGTAGCCGTTGTTGTTGTTATTTAGTGAAACCTATTTTTGAAAACAAAAACCCTCGAATTCGCCCAATAGTTGTTTATCTCATCAAAATTTTCGCAATAACATTTTATAACAGCAAATGTATTTTTAGCCACCAAAAGGTGTTAAAGACTCTTTGTCAATATATTTGTTTCTGCTTTTTATAGTCTATACCCACTTAAAATTTAGTAAACACGGTTGAATAAACTTTAGTAAAAACAATATTAGAAAATCTGCGTCTCTTTAAAATACATTTATGTATAAGCTTGAGATGTTTCTGTTTATGTTTTTGTTTTTCAATCTGCAAGCTGTTGATGCTTTTTACTATATATTTACAGGGTATTTCAACTTCAGCTTGCTTGGCACGCGCAGTTCTTAGTTCTTACTTTTAGGCTCTGAACACATTTACATAAAATTTGAGTTAACTACATTAGCATCGAGCTTTGACAGTTGGTCAACAACTTTGCAGCTGGAGATTGTGATTATAAAAAGATTACCCAAGGCCCTTTCACAAGCGACGTGGGTGGAGCCAACAGTTTGTGCCACTTAAACCAACTTAGCAACAAAAAACTAAAATAAAATAAAATTGTTCGCTCATCTTTCACTTTTAATTAAGCTAAAGTGAAAAACTGAACAACAATTGTTTATCAAAGCTGTTGAATTACATTGTTAAATAGTAAATTTCCCAGGCAAACAACAATAGTATTTTATTACGCCCTCTCCCTAAGTTTGGAAAGTGATCATTAAATTGTTGACAAAGGGGCACGTTGAAATTGGGGATACATATACTTTTAATAACTGAATGTACTAAATTATATATGAACTACATGTAATATTAAATATAGGCGGGAGTGCCTGACTAGAAGATACCCTCTGAACCTAACTGGGTATGAATAGAGAGACACAACAATCAAAACGAACCTAAGCCCCGTCTAATGTTAGTGTATTTAGGTAGCGTGCAGCGCAGCCACTCTTGTTTTCATTTTCCAATTCGATGCAGCTCAACAAACCGTTAATGCTTAACCTTGTAGTGTGTTTGTTTCGTTGACGAAAATGAAAATCATTGAGTTGTTCGTAATTTGCGTAACATTTGCAGCCCAAACACACACACACACACAACTGCACACACAAGCATATGTACATACTTATAATTGTAGGTAAGCCGAATGCAGAAAGCTGAGAGCAAAAGAAAAGCAGAGAGAGCGTAACATGAAGTTGCAGCCGAACCCAGGGCTAATTTCGGCTGTAATCGTGATCGTGTCATCGATAAACAGATGCAAAGCAAACTGGCAAATTGAAAGCCGAAAGCGATGATGAAGTTGCCGACTCTAACCGGTATCTGTTATTGATAATCACAAATCTGAATACTTATATAAAAACAAATAAAAATACATGCTCAAGCATTTATGTATGTGTGTAGGTACAACTAAAAACTCCCATATGCATGCAATAATCAACGCAGATTTGGAAAGGGCATGCTGTAATCGGCAGAGCGCAGATGCTGGCGCCATAACGTGACAATTCATTTGATTAATTCACTTGTTGGTTTTCTTTCTATATTTGGGCGCGTGCCTGTGATATACATCTATACTGTTATACCCTCATATATTACTGAATTTAGGCGCAACAACGTCGCAAGCCTAAAAAACCGCTTTGCGGTTCAATTTTCATTGTCTGCGCAACTTTTGCAATGCCCTGACGAAACTGAAACTTGGTTTCGAATTCGTTCCAAGCGACAGTGTGACAAATAAAGAAAAAAAAGATAAAACATAAAAACATATTTAGACCGAAAACTGCAGATGACTTGCGTGAATTTTAAATGAGACATCGTAAAAACTAGCAAAAAAAACTAAAGAGAAAAAAGCACCGAAAAAAATTGTGGGTGCGCCGAAGATTAAATACGCTTGCGATAAATGATATTTAATAAATCATATGATACTTATTCTTTGACCTATAGTTTTAAAAATCTGGAACTGGCTTTTAATGCCAACAAAGAGTTCAAAAGTTGTAAATCAATTTTAAAGACGTCTGCATTAAAGCGTTCCACATTTTGTGAAAATATCAAAATACTTCAGGTAAGGGAATAAGAAAAAACTATTTATATATGCACATGTATTAACATTAATTTCTTGCATATAAATATGTACATATGTACATTCATATACAAGTATTAGCATGCCCAAAAGGTTGGTAACGGTACTGAAGCGACAGGTTTTCACAAATAAAAGAAAAAACACCGTAATCCAAAGCCGCGATGCTTACAGCTATTCGCATCTCTCTCTGTCTAACTTTGCATGCAGCCAATGCTCCGCCCTCTCTCACACTCTCATTGTTATGGGTCTTTCCATGCACAGTTTGTGGCATTTTGCAAATCATTTTCCATAGTTACGAGAATTGCGCAAAGCCCTTGTGATGCGAATTTTGCCAGCAGCCTCAAAAAGTAACTGGCGTTGAGGGGGCGTGAGTCGTGCGCAGATTTAATCGCGTGCAGCAGCAGCAACAACAATTATCATATGCGAACGCTAACGAATTTCAGGAAAACAAAAATACCAAAAAATAAATACTATGCAATTGCAAATCGCAATTTTGTTGCTTGTCCCCTCCTTTCGTCTAACTGCCCTTGCGCAAGTGAAGGCGCCTCAATGCGACATTTCGCCGTTTCCGTCGTACGCTCACATGTATTTAAGTTACGGCCATAATCACTGGTGCTCTGTAGCTGCAAACAACTACAATTTTGCTGGTCTGTGTTTTGTATGGTGCTTATGACACATAATTTGGGTGTTTTTATGTACATACGTCTATTAATTATACAGTGGGCTTAGTCTAAATATTTCTTATGCCAAAGATCGGCGATTGTTTAATGAACTCGTCTAGTTTGGTCTGGAATAGCTCCGAGGTAACTACATTGCCGGGCGTCCAAAGCGGATCCCGCACCACATACTCCACCCAGACTTTAGCATAGAGCTGCTGCAGCAGCTCCTTGACATTGATGGCAGCTGTATCGGTGTTTAGCACGAATCTAAATGGAGAATTAAACAATGCTTTCTTACTCTGGCACAACAACTTTTAGATTACTCACTTTAATCCCGAAGGCGTTTCCAGATAATGCAGCGCATACCGATTTGTTTTGTAGTAAAGAAAGCCTTCACGCGGATCGTGTGGCGATATTTTGCTGACAAAGGACTTTATTGAGAAGAGCATGCCATATGTAAGCTTCGCTTCCTGTTAAATGGAAAAGTAAATAAAAAATATTTATGTTTTTCCGTTTATTAAAATGACATTACCTCCTCGCGGGTAATGCCTGATTTCTTTGTGCGATTCCATTCTGCATAGTGCATCAGAGTGCCCATTTTGTCGAATATGTATAAGTTAAATATCGTCATTTTGCTTTAAAACGTTGCAATAAATGCAATACAGCAAACAGAAACAATAATTAACAATAACAAATGATCCAGCAGTGTGACCCTACTAAAAACATATGCAAATGAATATATATCGATAGACATTTACATTTAGTTCAAATTATATTCGGGATTATCTGGAATAGCTTTTTGCCTCACCAGTCGAAAACTTAATCCAATAAAAGGACAATAAAAACATCAACTAAGGATTTGTTTCATTCGTTTTGTTGTTCAACTTGTATTTTGGGCTAATTACGATATACCTTAAACAGCCGTTTTTTTATTATCTTTTAAACACTGCTTGCAGTGTTGGTAAACTGATTTCGTTCGCGTTGTGAGTAGCTATCGCTTTTTTATCGATACCTGCAACTAAACGCGAGATATTTTAGTGCTGTGCAAATTTTGGAAATTCAACTTAATTCTGAGTGTTATTTGTATGCTATTTAAACAAATGGTGTGATTATCAGTTATTGTGTCATCTGTACAAACAGCGTAAAGGCTGCCAGGAATAAAATGGAAACGGAAAACGTACAATCCGGTCAGAAACCCTCGCCAAAGTCTTTCGATGCCGGCAATAGCAACAAAATGGCGTCGTCGACTGCAACGCCGATTAACAAGGCAAAAACGGCCGAGCATGAGTTGAAAATCATGGAAGTCGAGGGGGCGGTCACAACTGAATCCACCCAATTCACCGAAACCATTGATCTGGACGATGACGAAATCGATATGGACAATGTGCAGGTGGTGTCCGAACTCCAGACGTCATTCATTGACAACAATAATGGGCAAGCGTCAAAACTGACGGAAGATCCTCTATTAGATGAGAAAACATCGACCAAAACGGAGCCCAGTAGCGATGCTGAAAGTATTGGCTCCTACAACGGACCCGATCCCATGGGACTGCTCGAGCGCATCGATTCCAGCAAGGAGGTGGACGACGATGACGCCGACGAAGAAGAGGAGGAAAGCGCCGATGAGGCAAGCAGCAGCGGCTCACGTCGCATCAGTCGCAGCGAACGGTGGCAAATCTGGATGAAACGTTGGCCCTGGCTGCTCCACGAGGAGAGCGACAACGACTACGCCTTCTGCCTCTACTGCAACGTGGTCATCAATGTGAACAAGAAGCTTAAGTATATACAGCAACACAATCTCTCCTTGTACCACCAGGAGCGCGAGCACAACTACTTGGCATTTAGGAACCATAACGAATATTCGCACGGGATGTAAGTAAACATTATCATGAATCTGATGATAAACTAATATTTCGTATATCTCTCCTATCTACGAGCAGCGAAAATGAAGTCAAACACGAGTTTGGAAGCGATAGCTATGTGGCCGCAATGAAGCAGAAGCGTGCTAGTGAGGTGGAGAAATTAAATAATTTCAATTGGCAGCGATGGCTTTCCTGCCATCCATGGCTCGAGCGGATTCAAGACGCCGGTACCATTGGTTTGTGCAAGTTTTGCAATGTGCGCATGAACGTGGAGTTTGTCTACTTGCGCAAGCGGCACGAGGCCACTAAAGGCCACTGCGAGGCCCTCCGGACACCGGACAAGCCGTCGCGCAAACGGAAGCGCAGCACTAGCAAGGATAACGCTACAAACGGTACCACACAGGAGCCAATGACATCGAACTTCAAATCTGCACCTGAGGAGTCAAATGTTATGACTGTCGTGGGCGCCGGCGTTGAGTCTACGGATCCAAGTGACTGGTGTGAACTGTTACCGGATACCAATCCGCAGCAGTGCCGTTGCACGCTCTGCAACTGTCCCATGGCCATAACCAGCTTCATGCGGCATCTGAAGACCAAGGTGCACTGCAACAATCTGTTGGCACAAAAGCAAAATCAAAGGTGCGTACTAAAAAGCAATTTTCGTGTTAATTTAACCTAATTATAACTTTTGTTGTGTCAGGTTAAATTTGAATCGCGGTGTTTGGGCACAGTATGAAGAGCAGCATCCCTGGCTTGTGGCCGATCCAAGTGATCCTACATTGGCGTACTGTCACGTGTGCTGTCGCCGTTTTATGTACGGTCATTCCGAGATCAAAAGGAAAAATCACGAAAACTCGGAAAAACATACGGCTGCCGAGGCGGCCGTACTTGCGGCTGAGGCAGCTGCAAACGAGTTCCAGCAAAGCGAGCTCGGTCAGTCGGAGGCCCTAAGCGAAGGCAGCGATGATGATTACATTGAGGAAGATGAAAAATTGTCCACATCGCCGCGCAGTTCCGCTGAGTATGTCCAACACACGCTGACAACTTTACAGATGTATTTAAAGTCTAACTCTTATTATTATGCCTAGACCTACCGAGGTGACAGCCGACTCGCGGAAGACGAAGCATGTGGTGCGACATTTGTGGTGGCTGCGTTACTCCAAAGATCGCAAGGCCCAGGTGTGCCGATTTTGTCGCGTACGTTTCCATACCGAGGCGAGCAAAGTGCGGCACGAACACAGCGCACGTCACCGAAAGCTCGTTATGCAGTTCAAGTCCCGGCAGACAAAACGCTATAAAGAAGCGTATAAGCGGCGCAAGACAGAGGCGGCGGCCGAAGGCAATGACTTGGATAACGATGAGGAGCAGAGCAATGTTGAGTCCATCGTGGCGGATAATGCATCTGAAGCGACGAGCCAAACGAAGGCCACTTACAAGGCGGGACAGAAGGGTGGGTTTAAGCCCGTTCCCGCCACAATGCAGGGCAAGGTGATGGTGTGGAAGGACCGATTTCCGTGGCTCTCCTACAAGCGCAGCGAGGCGCGTCATAACTACGGCTGGTGCAAGTTGTGCGAGGTGTCTGTTTTCCTGCCCAGCTTCAAGTACGCCTCCAAACATCAGCGCAGCTCGCGGCACATTCGACTGCGCATTGAGCGCAAGCGGGGGTCTCGCATGCAGTCCAGCTCGATGGCGACGCAGGCGCCAGCAGCGGCCGCTGTCGCTGTACTGGCAACGGGCGAGGCCAAGCACAAGGCGGCGATGGCCGAGCTGCAGGCCAAATACAACTGGCTGGAGCCGGACGCCAGCGATGAGAATCACTGCCATTGCAAAGTGTGCGATACGCGGCTGCCCATCAAGTTGTTTTATTTGCGCCAGCACGATGGCTCACGCAAGCACAATGAGAATATTGAGAGACTGCAAACAAGCAGCGTATCGAACACATTGAACGCGCACGCGATTGATGCGGATCCCTCGGCGTCCGTCATGGAGGTGGACCAGGAGAGCGATGAGGCGCTGAGCGTCAAGTTAGTTGACTACCACTGAAACTTTTTGCTATTGACCTAATTATAGTCCGCTTCTTTCCAGGTCCGAGTGCAGCGCCGGGGAGCAACCGCAGTCCAAGCGGATGCGTCGGTCGTTGGAGGTGCGTCGCATTTTGCGCGTTCTGCGCGACTCGGTGGGCAAGCGCAGCGAGGAGCGCAGCCAAATGGATATGGCCAAGGACATGATATGCTCCTCCTTTGACATCGTCTCGCGTCTGCGTACGTTGGAGCGCGAGCATGAATCGCCAAACGTATCAGCGCATAATCAGTCAGTGGTCGCCGCTGCCCCATGTCAGCCGCGTGGCACCATGGATCTGTTCTTTGAGAGCATTACGCAGACCATGAAGAGCCTGCCCGGAGATCTGGCCGCCGAGGGCAAGGCCAAGATTATGCAGATCGTCTGCGATCTCGAGCTGCGCGGCATGCAGCGAAACACACCGTTGGAAACACCTAGGCCAGCGGAGACCATGGAGGCGTCAGCGTCGTCGGGTGCCGAAAGCACCGCAAGCAGGCCCTGCAGGGAGCGTCTAACATTTGAGGAGGTGTTGGATGTATCGCCTGGCTCGCCGGAGTCGGCGTCCTCGTCCATAAGCATTGACGAGCTGCTTGACGATCAGCAGGTTCAGTCGTTGCCCGACAATGCCGTTGCAGCCAATTTTCCGGATACCGCAACGCCACGCTCTGACCTCGGCAGCAACAATCCAAGTTTAAGCCCAGCCGCAACTGTCACTGTGTCAGCGGCATCTTCGGCCAACGGGCGCGTCAAAGAAGTGCCGCTCAACGTACGACGTTACCTGTCCACCACAGCGGAGGTGGGCAGCTCCAAGTCCGACGCCGTTGATTCGCTGCGCGTGGTGCCCATCAACAAGCTAACCACGACGAACAGCGTGCGCAACAACACCAACGGCCCCAGCCACGCCTCGCCTGCGATGCAGCGTAGTGCACAGCAGCCGCAGCAGTTTTTTGCCACGCCGCCCAGCTCCAACTGCAACTCGAATTCTAGCGTACAGTCGGACCTGAGCAATGGCAGCGGCAACTCTACGCCCGTTTATCGCAAAATTCGCGTTAGCAACGGCACCAGCACCAAGGTAATAACTTTCCAAAACTCTGGACAGCAGCAGACGCAGCAACAGCAGCAATTACCCGTGCGCTACTCGAGTGGCAACATCACGACAAAGGCTTCACCACTTACGCAGGCTCAGGCCCAGGCGCAGGCACAGCTCCGCACGCTTGGATCTAACCGGCAGATGGTGCGCCAATTGCCCAAACCATCACAGCCATAAAAGTCGTTTGGTTACTACACAAATAGCTTAAGCTCGCCTTCCTCAACTGTTTCAAAAAAGAAATACAATAGAAAAGAAAGCTGTCAAGAAATCCAATTTCAATTGTTTGTGCATAAAAAGATATTGTGTTTAAGAAAAGATTTAACTATTTATATTAAATAGTATATTTTGCCTGTTTAGCGAAATGTTCCATTTAAGTGAATTAAATCTTTTCAGCTTGCTCACATACCAATGCCTGATAAACTATATTCAAATATAACTTTTGCCAAGTTGAGTTTAGAGAAGCCAATACAAAAATTACGTTATTTATCTAAAGTTAATATGTAATCCCAGATGTCACACACAAATTGATTGATAGATTACTAATTATTGTTTGCACCACAGTTGAGTTACATTCAGTTGACCAGCTATTCGTGTTTTAAATTAATTATATACTTAAGTTATGTTAGACCTTTAGAACATATACACAACTATTGGACATTATTCAGTTGTATATAAGTATATATATATGTGTATATGTATATATATATATATAAGTTCATCAGCACTTGCAAGTATGCATCCAATTTATTTCCTGTATTGACTCGGCTGCGGCTCATACAAATAAACGAATTATTAAGGTTAACATAGATGGATTCACAATTTGCTTATTTAGTTTGATTATGTTTGTCGTTCTAAACTTATTCAGTCGATGCGGAGTTCTAGACACAAATAATTATCATTGTTGCGGTCGCTGCTGCGGCTCAGCCGCGGGCAGACCATTCGGTAGCACCATTTTCTCCGGCCGCACATCACTCGTGATGGTCGACAATTCGATTTCCCGCCGATCGCCCAGCAGACGACGCGTCGAGCTGTGCATGAACGCATTCTCGGGCATCTCGTAGCCACCTGAGATCGGCAGCGGCGCCTCTTTCCCAATCGGCGTGCTAGCGGGCGTCGCGATGCGAGCACTATTCAAATGCTTGCGCTCGTTGGCCTCCAGTGCCTCGTCAATGGGCGCGGTGCGCGCATGCAGGGGGAATATAAATTTGACGTCGAGAAAACTGCAGAGCTCTTCGATGCCGTCCAGGGTGCGACTGACCTCGTCGTTGCTCTGCTTGCCCATGTGCTGACGCACTGTGGTCAAATAGTTGAGCAGCTTGCTGCGCGCTATTTTGATGACAGTCTGCGCGTTCTTCAGCTCCAGCCGCAGCAGCTCAGGACTCTTGAATGGCAAAGATCGAAGGAAAATTACACTTGGGTAAGAAACAGAAGGGTCATAATACTAACGTCTTCAAGGTAACCATCCATGGCCACGCGATTGGTGTCCTGCAGCTTGGCCAGCGCGGAGGAGTTCTCAGCGTTGCGAGCCTGCATGTAGGTGATCTGGCGATCAATATGACTGCCACTGGCCACACTTGAGGACTCGGAATTGGTGCGCACCCGCTGATTGCTTGCTGATTGTGACTCAGATGCGGGCGCATTGCTGGTGAATGAAACACAAGCAAAGGCATTCGCTGGATAGTCGAACTGCTTGGGTTTGAGCATATGCAGGGCATGTCGTAGCACCAGGTTGACGTCCACATGACCGGGATAGCGCATAAGATATGTCAGCGATGTCGTGTAGTCGCTAAGAAGCACTGCAAAATGTGGGAATGCAAATGAATGAGCTGGCATTGTTGTTATTATTGTTACAATACGCACGCTTATCGCGTATGTGCACCAGCATGGCCACCAGTATATAGTTGGGCAGGTCAAAGCGATCGCTGTCCGCAAAGATGGCATCCCACAGCAGCAGCAGATCGAGCAGCATGAACTCACGTCCAAACAACAGACGCAGCCATCGGCTGTATATGGAGAATAAATGAGATTAGCTGTAAGTTTGAAATTCCGTCCACTTACATGCCAAATATATGCAGTGGTATCTCCATTTTGAGCAGATAATGATGCAAATGCTGATCCTGCTTGGCCAGTATTCTATCACGTATGAAATTCAGCAGACTGATAACCTCAACCTCAGATTGCGGCTCTGCGTCAGCGTCCGAGGACTGTAAAAACGACAGTTTATATTGAAAATAAACAGAAATTTTAAGGGGTTCGAGGGTAATGCCCCACCTCTCTGACGGTTTGTGGTTCTATGGTGCCGTTCGAGACGCGGTAATACGACTCCACCGAACACATGAGGCGGGAGAATATGGAACTGTGAATATTTAATCTGATTAGGCTGACCAGAATTACTAAGAGACCTTAACCTACTAGGTATCCGCCTCCAGATATGCCGCGTCCAGGACATTGAGCAGCGTCTCGTTGATGTCCGTCTTGGCAAGTTCGCTGAAGTGCAGCAGTGACTGATGATCGCTGTACACCACAAAGATAATGGGCGCTAATATCTCGTGCATGCCCTGCCGATAGCACATATATGGATGCTCCCGGGCGTAGTAGAAGAGTATGTTCGTCATTGCATTTTGTATTAATGGCTTGCGAAAGAAGTCGACGCCCGGAAACGTGCGCACCACATCCTGCCGTATAACCGCGAATAGCTCCTGGTCGCTGAAATATTGATTCCAAACGCTTTGCGTGGACTGCGACAGCGGATCGTCGTCATCCGGCACCGACAGCTCATGCGGATTACGCACAAAGTCTATGCGAAACTTTTCGTATCTGCAATTGAGGATGGCTTTATGTGGAGTTGTCTCTGCAAGGCGCTGGTCTGCTTACCTGCTGCGCTGCAGGGCCCGCTGACTGTGCCAGCTGCGATGATCCGCGTTGAGCACTCGCAGTAGCAGTGCCCAATGGACACTTCGAAATTTCGACATTTTTAGCTGGCCGTTGAAGGCGGCCAAACGCAAAGTTTCCGGATTCTTATCCAAATTGGCCAACAACTGTGTCCATTCCTGTCGATAACGTTCCACGGAAGTCATCGCGTTGGCTTTGTGGTTGTCTTCGCCAACAACAACAGGTTCTATGGCCCGCCCCGTTTCCTCACGAATGTTTGTTTTTATGGCTGCTGATGCATCTGCCTTTGACGTCGGCATGTACAATTTAATGGCTTCTATGCCGCGCACAGTCATTGCTTTGTTGCTGGCTCTGCACTAATTGCAATTGCAAGCATATTTCGCATTACCAATGGCACAACATACACAATACTCAAACAATATATACAAATGCGAGTGGTTTACAAAACAAAGCTGATAAAATTTGGCAACATTTGTCAGATAAGGGTGCAAGTGTGACCGAGCTGAGTGTAACGATTTATTACTTTTTGAAGGTCTGGCAATTGCCCTAGTTTCGATATTTTCGACTTATCGATATACGTGTCAGAATCGCTTTAGAACAATTTGTAATGTGCAGAACCGTTAGAGTATATATAGGGTTATTTTAATTACTTTTAATTAAACGTTTTAAGGGCTTGTTTACTAGTTATTTATTTAAAATAAAATGCTAAGTGATTAACAAATTGATATATTTCAAACAAACAGCTTATCGTTTATTCTAGGCTTAGTAGTTAACATCGATAGTCACTGTCGCAATTTTCGAGGCTAGCGATAAAAGAAGCGCCACTTTCTTATTTAAACGTTGCTTAGCCATAATTGGGTTTGATATATTTGTTTAAATGCTTAATCTTGCGTGTCAAGCACTCCAACCATTAGAGGCAAAGCTAATTTGTTTTTAAAAAAGAATAATATACGCTACAGCAGCAACACACACACACGCACACACGCACACACTCACATATTGAGGTCAATGCTTGTAGCTCCGCTTGATAAACAGCAAATTATCGATTATAATGCTTAGCCGTCAACGAAACTGACAAACCAGGAAATGTAGAAAAATAACAATAAACAATGTCGCGCCGGCGCAGCAGCATTAGCGGTATTAGCATAAGCATCAGTTTCGGCAGAAGTGCGACCCCATGCTAAAAATTGCAAATAACCTACTGACTCTAGTTTATGGCCACAAAAACACTTCTATTTTTAATGTATTATGCTATGGTCATCGGCTGGGCTCTGCAGCCGAGTAAGACGGTCAATGCCGTTTTTTGATCTAGTCTTGAGCAATTATGCCCCGCACCCATTGAAAATGATTGATCAAGGGTATACTGGTTTGTTCGAGAAGGAATTTATTCTGTAGGGTATACATATTATTGATCAGGTCGATGATTTACCTATCTAAGTTGATTATTTGATATATATGTATATTCTCTTATATCATATGCATATCAAGCATAGATAATTTATGGCTTGAATATCCGAAATTCTATAAATCATCTAGAATGCATGCACAAATTAGGAATATTTAATTTTGTGATAACTTTTTCACTTGACCCAGAAGAAGCAGTTAATATGTGATTTTGTTTAAATGCAATAAGGTTTGAATGTAGTCTCTGAGTAAAGGGTATATTTAAGTCGAGCAGAGCTGTTGTACATCTTTTTCTGCTTCATGTTGTTGCCATTGCGGTTTCGGGCCTTTAAACTTGACCCAATGAAGAGGCCAGCAGCATTGGCTAAAACAATTTACGGTGGGTGGCCGCTGTTCAATCGAGCGTAGCCTGATCAAAAATAGGCTTGAATGAACTGAATGTTGTTCAAACGAGAAGCTATTACACATGTCCGTGATATTGAAAACGATCGACTAAACAATTGCATTGAACCATGAAATGCAAGTGAGTTGCCTTAAAAAATTGAGGTTTTCCTTTTTCATATCGGACAAATTATGCGTAAATATTCTGTCATTCGCACGTCAATTGTCGTTGCACTGTCAGCTCTTGCTGTTTTGCAAGCCAAACTGACGTACGCATACACTTACACACTCACACACACGGACACACTGCTGCACAAACAACAAGTATACGCCGCATTGGCTTCGATTTCGTTTTCTCGGTCAAAGTCAATGTCAATGCAAATGCGAAATTGCGAAGACGCAGCGGCTGCCATGGCGACGCATTAATTACCTAATCTATAGGTTATATGTTTTTTTTTCATTTTTAATTTTTATATATTTTGTTTCATTTTGTTGCTGGGCTTTTGTTATTGTTTTTTTGCGTTTCTCGTGCAACGGTCAAATGCGAACACGTTTGGTTATAGCTTATCAACGCGCCGCTTGCCTCTTGGCCAGATAACTTGTTTTATTTTATTTTTTGTGTCTTCATCTTCTTCTTCGTTTTCTTTGGGCCCTGTTACAGTTTGCTTTGGCTGCTTAGCATTTTGTATTTCCTGATGTTTAATCAAGCAAGCAACCAACCAACCAACCGATCAACAGCTGAGCCAGCAATCAATTGAATAGATGATTTCGATTTTAATGTTTCTGTGTGTTTGGTTTGGTTTGGTTTCTTGCCGCATGACGCAGCGAGGTGAACTTCGATTTTGCGCGACTTTGGCCTTTTTTTTATATAGTATAAACATATACATATATGATTTTGTACCCATTTACATATTTTTAATTGTTTCTCATAAGCCGTGTGTCTATCATGCTGTAGGTTATCTTTATATGGATTCTTTACAGTTACATTTGCAAGTCGATTCGCCGATACGCGGAAGACAAAGGGCGGAAGTATTAATGAAGTTCATCATGTCCAATGACTGCCTGGCCTGTAATAATATCCGACAAATTTAAATACCAACCTTTTATCAATGGCCATGCCTCAGGCCTCTGTGTGTGTGTGTGTATTTAATCTATGCATATTCTTTGTAACATTCTGAATCATTTAAAACAATGTTGGAAGTTCAAACCAAAGCCAAGGGTCATAATAAAATGAAAAATAAAAAACGGGTTCTGCCTCAAAGAATTCCGCAGTGCCGAGCAATAAATCAAAAAGATAAATAGTTAAAATTGACTTCAAGCAACTTACTATACATCAAATATTTGTTTACCAGATGCCATACTCTAGATTTTAGTTATTTTTGAACATCATACAGGTTCAACTGGTTTGTGCCCCTATAATTTAAGGGCCAGCGTCCAGCGATCAAACAAAGATCCTAATGCCAAACACTCTTTGTCCCACTGTGGCAAACTTGTGTGAATGTATGTGTTTTCTTTTTGTGTACAGACATTCATGCATATTTAACATAACAAGAAATAAAAAATTTAATAATAGAAATCCCAAATAAAATTCTAAGTGGCATGGCTACCATAGGCCCAGGCTCAGAATATACATTTATTTAAAACACGAATCAGGTTTGCTGACTGTCTGCGCTCCGCTGTTGAATTCTAAACAGCAATGCGGTTTTGGCCTTATCCATGCTAATCATGATCGAGTTGTTAATGAAAATGTAGTGAAGTTGCTGGTGACAAGTTCTTTGGCCAGCAGCACCCAGCAACTGGCCTCCAAGACCAAAGTATACGGAAACAATACCAATAAAATTAAAAAAAAAACGCCAAAAATATATACAAAAAATATATAAAAAATAAAAGAGAGAAAGAAATATATCAGACGTAAAGTTTGAAATGCCGCGGGTTTTTGGCACGTGATCAATTTGCTAATATGGCCAGGCAGCTACTCCATTTTTTGCCCATAGCATATCAATGTTTTTTACATTCATTTTTTGTTTCCACATGTCTCTCGAAATGAAGTCGTTAAAGTTCTAGAGAAAACTTGACAAAAAAATAGGAAAAAAAAAAACACAAACTCAAATGTGAAATCAGGTTTATGTGTACCTAATATTTTTGTATTGCTTATGTTGTTGTTTTTGCATATCTTAACCTTTAACAGCTTTAGCCCAATGCCATCTTAGGTCAACATATATCAGATTCTTGACTTGAACCTGATTTGTAATTTAGACACGCCTATTTCCTCAACAATCAGCAAAAAAAAAATGGAGAAAAATTCCCAAGAATTTTGTACTTTAATTGGGTATATGTCAAAAAGGGGTTTTTTTTTATCAATCAGGACGTGATTTTATTATAATTAAAGCCTCAATACGCTCGTTAAATAAAACATAAACCCAAAAGAGTAAAATAAAAGGATTTAATCAAGATTTCAGTACGAGCTTTAAAGCAATAATTGAATACAAAATGCCAACATTTTAAATGCCTTTATTAAAAAAGTCAAAAACATTATTTAATCCAGGAAACATTGCACATCTATTAAGAACATTTAGCGCTTATCTTATTGTAATAAAAAATAAGTACTAAGTTAAAGAATTTAGTTAATTATTAAAGCAAGATAAAGCACTTCATTTAAGCTAATGCAAAAAATTAATTTTAATGGTATTTAAGAAACAAAATGGCAAAGAATATCGCTGAGTGTATTTATAATTAGCAGTTGTAACTGTATGTGTGTGTGTGTGTATATAAATAGATATGCGTATAAAAATCGTGTCTTTAATTTAGCTTTAATGGATTTCATTTGTTCTGCGTTTGTTTACTTAGCCTGTGGATCGGATCGTTAAAAGCCATTTAAGAAAAAGAAACATGTTCCATAGCATAAATGTTTTTATAGTATCCATTTTTTTGTTTTGCTGGGGCAACCCTTGTAACCACACACACACGCACACACACACACACACTCAGAGAGGTGCGCTGTGTGTTGTTGTGCGTTTTGTTTGTTTTTCTCGAGGCACATTTTCATGGCACATTTAATGCGTATGATTTGTTGACAGACGTGTGACATTGTGCTCTTCCTGCGGCTGCGCCTCATTTCGCAGTCGTTTGGCATTTACATAAGTATTTGGTTAAAGCGATCGCTGTTAGCCAGCGTATCCAGACTTAATTGGGCTTTGGCGCACTTTAGACTTGCCCCACTCAGAATTTCGCAAGCCTTGCATTTCAATTAACTTGGCTTACAAATAGTTCAGCCCCATAAACCGACAGCGTAACTAAATAAAATAGCTATTGCCTAAAAGTATTAAAAACGAAAATTAAAAAATTTATTTAAAAACCTTTGTGAAATTAGTGTCAAACAAAAGGTTAAACAGGTGCTGTTGGCCAATTTCGAGTGTGTGTCTAAATAACAGATTTCGCTCATAATTGTTTTTGGGTAATTGACTTTGTTCAAGAACTTGCAAAATGTTCTTGGCGGTTGCTTTGTTGCCTTGACTGCTTTTGTTGCCACAGCACGATTCTTTGTGCATCTTAAAGATATGGGGAATTTTTTTTTTTAATTTAAGTTTTTCGTTTTTTTTTTTTTAATGCTGCAAGTCATTAAGTGTTTCGGCGGCGACACGGCCATTAGCTGCTAACTGCCAGCAGCCTTTCAATTACACTCAGGAAGGCTAAAAAAACGTATGTGTGAGGGGTTACACAGTGCACACGTTGCACAGTGGTACAAAGTACTGCCTCAGAAAAAAAAAATTGATTTAAATTAGCATACAGAATAAAGCTACTTAACTTGAGAATGGGAATCATATTCGAATTCCTTTTTTTTTTAGACTTGTTTAAATATTTAACACGCCTATAAAAAAACACATCTTCCATCTAACATAGGTTCAGAGAAGATTTATGTATTTCTATCAAGTGGCAGCTTTTAAAGGTTTTTACCTAATTTACTTTTAAAGCACGTCCTCTAATTGTGATGTATGAAGTAAAGCACATTTATGGACATAAATGCCTTGAAATTGAATATTTGTTAGTTTGTTGCCTTCTTGGTTGTTTTTAGATTTGATTTCATTCATTCATAAAAAAATAGTTATTTCTTGGCATTATTTTTCATTCAGCGAATGCATAAAACAAGTTGAATACCTCATTTAATGACCATTTAGTCAATATTTGTGTATTGTGCACGTGAGCACGTGCCGAAAATTAATGTTATCATAATGTTGATTACACTATAAAATTCGCACATGCGTGAACTTGTAAATGTCGCTAAAAGCCAGCTTGTTTAGGCCCACTTGGGTGTAGGCCCAATTCAAACCGGTTGCACACAGCCAATGGCCATTTAAGCTCACACATAGATGAGTATTATGTATATATATATATTTATGCATATGTATATATGAGTAAGTATTAAGCGCATACTCATTACTTTTGTCAACCACTGTATGCAACATTTTGCTGCCACTTTGTGACCTTCAGCTGCTTGCTTCAGGTTGCAAAATGGCTGCGTTGTCAACTTAGGGCCACTTAGGGAAGGGGGGCTTTGGCTTTTGACACCCTGTCTGTCTGTCCGCATAGCAAACAATTTTAGTGGCCGTCACTAAACAAAACCTAGACACAACTCATTTCGACTTTGCGCAAAAAAACAATAAACATCTAACCGAAAACTGTAAACACTTTTCTGTTGCGCTGTTGTGCCACAAGAAATAAGTACAAATAATTGCTGGGCCCCAAATCGTAGAGTTGACTATCCATAACTCAAGATTAGATGGCTTCGCTCGACTCTTGTTTGTCTGGAGAACTGGAACTGAAGTCGCTTCGCGGGCTTTTGTCACTTTGTGCGGCCAAATATTGACGCGGATTCAACAGCAATTAAGTTTGGTCATGAAAACGCTATTTAGAACTGTAACTAGACCACAAAATCGCAAACTGTGAATACGGCTTAACAACAAATTTGCTCTGTTGGACAAAACGAAAACCTTTTGGAAATACCTGAAAAAAAAAAACTGGGCGTGAACCTAAAAACTTCACAATTTTTGCAAGCTTAAAAAAAATACATAAAAACAATTTAAAGTTAAAGGGATTTCAGCAATGTTCACTATTATTATAATTGCTTTCGTTGTAACTATTATTAAAATAAATATTTTTGTCATAATTTTAGTCTTGCATTTGGTGAATATTTTTATAATTAAAAATAAACTATTCACTTATTTCCTTTTTAGCCTTTAGCCAAAAACAACCCGGATCCTACTTATAAAAGCTAATCTAATTATTCCTTGACAATAACTTTATAAAAGATATAATTTATATATGTTGTTAAAAAATAAGCTTCTGTAGAAAATAAACTTTTTATGATTATTATTTTTCTTATTCTTTTTTAATAAGTATCAAATAAATAATATATATAGATGAGTTGTCAAATTGTGCAAGATCTGCAGACAATTGAACAAGGGGATCCGGGTTGTAGAATTACTTTAGCAGAAGGCCATGAAAATGTAGGATAACAAATAATTAAATAATATAAAAATATAAACCATTTTCATTGAATAATTGAAAGTTGATTTAATTATTACTTATTTGGCTGGGCATTAATGTTAGCAATATAATTGCTTATTGTTAAAACTAGTATTTGTTTCATGAGTATTTCATCGCATATAACTTTTATATATATGCGCATTTGAGAAACATAAAATTTGTTTGAATTTCAAACTCAATAAATCGAAACACGCTCCCATCTCACGCCTGACGCAAATCCATGTGTGCCACATAAAATTGAAGTAAATCAAGAACAAAATGCGTCAAATGCCGCCTTTAACTAGTTTGCATGCATATTCAAACTCCAAGTTTTAAATACAACAATAAAAGATAAATAAATACAAAATACAGATATAAGAAATAAACAGCTTAAACTAGTCGTGAGGCAGCCAACGCGCTCAACTTGACCGATAGTTGGATGGTGCATGACCTGCAACAGTAAAAGCCAAAATTGCCGACCCTGTTGAGTAAGCCAAAGTCGCTAGCGGGCCGATAAGAAGCGTCCAATGAAAATGTTGTTGGCCAGCTTTGCCGCATCGAGAGAGGCCTACGTGAGTTAGCCCAAATAGGCAGCGTCGAGTGCATGGCTAAATGCTAATTCATTTCAAGACGGGTTTTCCCCCGCCACCCTCTCCCCGTGTAAATGTAAGTGCTGTTACATTCAACTTACTTTGTCGCCTCTTTAATCTAAAGCAGTTTACTTCATAATTTGGCCAACAGCAGAAGAGCAGCCACGCGTCGTACATTAAGCCAGATAACAAATTCAAAATAAAAAAAAAAAAATCACATAAACGAGCGCTTGATCTCCGATCCCCGATCCCCGATCCCCTGCGCCGACGTTCGTTTGTCACAGTTCAAGAATTGCCAAACGAGCCGTAGACGAGCGACGAGCGACGAGCGGAGCCGACCGGAATGCCGAGCTGTACATAAATATCGGGCTTTAATATTCGGCGTTGGTAACAATTTGAGGCACTGTCGAACGGAGCACAGCAATAGCCGATCTCTCAGCTCAGCTCGTCGTTCGTTCGGGGCTCAGTGCGAATATATTTTGAACTAGCCGCTTAAAAAGCTCTGCGACTCGTTCCGTACTTCCATACGCCGTGCATTCTTCGCGAATCGTGGTTGTGCCGTGTGTGTAGCCATATTAAGACAAAACCCGAACATCCTTATAGGGATGCTAAACGAACTTTTGAGTGCGCAGCTCAATTGTCAATTGGTGTGTGGTGTTAACTAAAACTAAACAATTCAAGCAAGAAACTATCGACGCAAGAACTCTTCAGAACCAACACAAAAAGGAATTTACTTGTGCATAACAAATATATATATATATATACACATATATATAAATCTCTTTAGTCGAGCTCAACAAAGGTGAGTGCATTTGAAATGCAAAACAACATTGGAAACACTTTCCACTGCAACAATCGAACAGGATTTCACAATTTGTATTTGAAACATAGTTTCAACTTCAATGAAAGTAAAACCAATATGCAAAAAATGCAAATTGCTAAAATAGCTAAAAGGTTTTTTATTTTTGTCAAATGCCCGAACATAAACTATAACCAGAAATATTAAATTTATTTATATATTTTTACGCATAAACAACGCTGTTTATGCGCTCTTCTTTAGACGCAATTCGAGGAAATCGATTTGCGGAAGTCACTCGAAATCAAATTCATAAATCGTTTCAAGAACCTATCAAAAAAGTTTTACCATTGTTCGCAGCGCGAAAAAATTAAAATCAAAATCACAATAGTTGTGAATCATCCACAAATAGGAAATCGCAGAGTACAAAGATCACAACTATGGACTGGTGATTACGCTGATAGAAGAAATAGAATCAACAAATAAAAAATAGGGTCCGAAAAAAGTGGCAGATCACGTAGCATTAATAACAAAATTATGCTAGCCTTAAAAAGTATCGAAGAATTCTATAAAATATGCAAATAACCGACTAGTTAATATTAAAAAGCAATAGGCAAAATTGGGGTTTTTTTATGGGCAACGGGGCGTATGCGTAATGAGCATGTGCGCACATTGTTCTAGGCGGCTCCTTTTTTAATTTCTTCTTTCGCGCACGCCGCATATATGAATGCGATGTTCGCGAATCTATATTGAAGTCGGCTGTATGCAGTAAGTATAATGAATATTGATGCCACGCATAATGCGAACTGGGCATAGGCTAAAAAAAACATTAGTGCTGACCATGCATATAGAACAGTGGCCGACTAAAGTCACGTTCCACGGGCATTTTGGTATGCGACTGGCGTTGTTCGTTTGCGTGCGCTCAACGAATTGATCAATGGATGTTTTCAGCACACATACAGTGACAGCCAAAGCTATAACGACAGCCCGAGATCATAGATATCAAAACAGCTACGGATACATTCGTCACTCGGAGAGTTTATTAGATTTATTTATTATTATTATTAATATTCGCATTGCGGCTGTGACGTGGATTTTGGTATTTTCGTATATTTGGTTTCTGTGCAAATCCAATAGAAACAACAACAGATCAATGCGATCATGATTTGGCAACAGTTTGTCTCGCTCAACCCAAAAACAAAACACGAACCCACAAGACAAGGCAAACCTTAAGACTGTGGTTAAACTTGTTGTCGCTCGTTAGAACCTTGATCCCACAGCAAACGCAGACATATATATCTATATATATATATTTATGTATATTCTAAACAAAAGCAGTTTTTTGTTGAATATATAATATGTTCTTGGTTATTTAACTATGCTAATAATTCCGGTAAGGATGGCCGCTTACTATGCCTCATCGCCGCCGAAACAAGGTTAGCCAACTTCTCATAGCATATTGGCCAAAAAAAAAAAAAAAAAAAATAACGAGAAAAAAACAAAACTCGTTTCGCGTCTAGAAGGAGACATTTTGATATATGCCGCAAATGCGCGTGGCAGCCAATATCATAGTGCGATCTCTTAGAACTCCCCACGTTTCAGACTTTGCCATTGTGTCGGGCTGCACTCTGCTGACTTTGTCCGTTTGATATGCTTAACTTAATTTATTAATTAATGCGCATGCGTTTAGGCTCTGAGTAGCGTATTTGATTTTAAGTCGCCAAATGCACACGGCACAGGTCAAAGTTGCAGGTGACAGCCACTATGCAGATATCTCTATCTCTATCTCTATATCTATATCTACATATATCTGTATATACTATGTATTTAAGCAGCAGTTTCCTTTGGCTGCGCGGTTTTTGGTTAGGATTCTTCCATAAACTTCTTTCGTCAATTTCCAATTTGTAATCAAAATTTGGTTGATTTGTTCCACAGAGGCCAAAAAGTAGCTTTAAAACAAATGGTACGAAATAAGTTTTAGACGGATAACTGGGTCGGTTCAAGGTTGGGTTCAACGTGAAATTAAACTGGTTGAGCTGTGAAAACAGCCTTGATATATTTAAATTGATATGCATTCGTTAGGCAGAACTACATATATATAGTATCTTTTGGTTAGCTTGGATCGATTCTTGCACATTAACCCACTTAGTTTGTGTAAGAATGTAAATGCGAAAAACAAAACAACGCGTCAGCTTTCAATGTCAAGGGCTTTTTGGCAAAGCAAAATTCAATTGTTGGCCCATGCGCACCTGTAAATCAATTTCGATTAAGTGGCGCTGTGGCTTCAACTTGACATTGAACCGTGCTAAGCTGTTGACTCGAAAACTAGGCACGAGGTAGAGTCGAAAACTCGAATTCAAAATATACAAGCAGGCAACCAATAAGAACACTTTTTGCGTTCTTTTTATTTTATTTGGTTTTTTTTTTTTTTTGAATTGTAGCTATAAACAACATGCATACGGTATGAGGTCAACCGGTTGTCGGTTCTAAAGAAGCAGCCAACTGTCTGCCAGTTTCAGCATGCCAGGCAACCAAAAAAAAAAAACAAAAAAAAAAAATTAATCACAGAAAAGCTAGGCGAAAACGAGTCGCAGCTGCTGCAATTGAAAATTGCAACAGCAATTACCAATTTGTTGCCTTGCTGCAGTAACAAATTCTCACATGGCCAATGTCAGCTAGTTTTGTGTTTCAGCTTAGCCTTAGATTTTTTTTCAGTTTTTTCCCAAGTTTTTCACGTTGCATTCAAATGCAGCATCTTCACAGACGTCAGCAGCGAACATGACAATTGCGTCTTTGGCCGCAAAAGCAGCTCAAGTGTGGCGCGATGGTGTTAAATATCGCATTGCGCACAACGTGGCGTATGCGCAACAAAAGCCACTTAATCATATGCATGTCTGAACTTTGTCTCGTTTTTTTTTTGTACTAAAATAGTGTTCAGGGTCGCGCTCTAATCGAAACAATTGAATTAAAAATTAGAATAGAACTCAAATGGAATTTGCATTTAGCATACACTTTCTTTATTTATTCTTAAATGCACAAGATTTGAATTGTTAATTGTTTTGCGGCTGCTCATGAATATGCTTAATATATTATGAATTATTTTAGTGGCTTAAAGGAAAAAAAAAGAGTTGAAATTCAGATTATTGATTGCCTCTTGTCTTGAACAGAATTGTGCTTTAACTTTGGACTTTTTTTTGTTTTTGATTTCTTTGTTGCTCTTTGTTTTCGTTGTTTATTGCGTATTTTACTTCCGGTTTCGAATTTGGTTTTTGGTTTTGTATCTTTGTATCGACTTCGAGCAGCACGCAGCTGAAGTAGCTCAAGCTGGCGAAGGTCGTCGGTAATGAGGCAGCTGCCTTAAGGCAACCTGGTCCATAATTAGCTGCCTGAGAGCGGGATGCCATTTATGAAGAAAGCCGCGGCACATGCTCTGCATATAAAATTAGTTGCTGCTGCTTTGCATCTCAAAAGCTGCACACACATAATTGAGCAGTCAACAGCCAACAACAGCCAGCTGTCGGTGACAGGCCATTAATAAGGAAGCAAAATCCATGATTCATTTAGCGATCTATTCCGTAAACATGTCGCACACCATAAAAAAAGCAGTTACTCAGTTCGCTTTTTTCGTGATCTTTGCAGATGGCACCGAACATAATAGGCAGCACCTTTATATTGGCCGAAACGGCCATTGCCGATGCCAACAACAACAAGATGACAACAACAACAACGACGGCCGCACCTGCGCCAGTTAAGCAAGCCCCAGCGCCGCCAGCCAAAATGGATGCCAAGAAAGCCGCCGTGGCAGCAACAGCCGCAACAGCCGCAACAGCAGCCCAAGCAGCCAAACCCTTCAAGGCTACCATCGTGTGGCACAATATTGTGCTCTTCATCATTTTGCATTCGATGGCATTGTATGGCCTTTATTTGATACCGGCGGAGGGCGCTTACTTAGAGTTCATACACAGTGAGTAGAAAGCTATCCTTAGGCCATGGCCAGATGCACTCAATACTGTTTATTCTGTCTGCAGTTTATGTGTTTAGCTTCTTGGGCGGACTGGGCATTACGGCGGGCGTGCATCGTTTGTGGTCCCACAAGGCGTACAAGGCGAAGCTGCCGCTGCGCATCTTCCTCATGCTGTGCCAGTCGCTGGCCTTCCAGAACAGCATCTGGGAATGGACGCGCGATCATCGCGTCCATCACAAGTTCACCGACACACACGCCGATCCGCATAACTCGCGTCGCGGCTTCTTCTTTGCCCACATGGGCTGGCTGATGTGCAAGAAGCATCCCGACGTTGGCATCAAGGGCAAACAGATCGATATGAGCGACATTGAGGCCGATCCCGTGGTCATGTTCCAGAAGAAGTAAGAACGTGTTCTTGAGCTCATTTGACTTTGACTTGGTATTAACTGTGTTTAACTTTTGCAGATACTATTTTGTGGTGATGCCCCTTTGCTGCTTCGTTTTGCCCATGATGCTGCCTTACTATCTGATGGGAACCTCGTTGAAGGTCAGCTTCTTCACCTGCTCCATGCTGCGCTATTGCCTGTCCCTGCACGGCACCTGGCTGGTGAACAGCGCTGCCCACTTTTACGGCATGAAGCCCTACGATGTGAACATTAGCTCCGTCAACTCGAAGCTGGTTTCGAACATCACCTTTGGCGAGGGCTGGCATAACTATCATCATGTCTTCCCCTGGGACTACAAAGCAGCTGAGCTGGGCACCTACAACGGCAACTGGACCACGGCCTTTATCGATCTGATGGCCAAGATAGGTTAGCTAATAATAATGAAGAATTTTCTATTTAGTCAAATTTTAATTTGTCAATTTTTGTTGTCGTTCAGGACAAGCCTATGACCTGAAGTACGTCTCCAAGGATATGGTTTACAAGCGTGTCCTGCGCACCGGCGATGGCTCGCACATTGCCGCGCTGCTGGATGCCAATAACAACAACAGCAGCGAACCCACAAATGAGCTGGTCATGCATCTGGATCACGATCTGGAGGACAACGCCGTTTGGGGCTGGGACGACAAGGATATCAGCGAGGAGGATCGCAAGAGCGCCTCCATTGCGAACAGTGCCCCAATAGAGTGTAAACAGGATTAAAACAACGTCGACAATTGCGTCTCGAATGCGTCACAAAATACCTTTAACATAGCTAACTAAGGGTGTCTCTTTCCGGCTCAAGCGTTTCCGCTCTTAAAACACACTTCCAACGGTCTAGACTCCAGAAGTGGTGGAGAGCGTCTGCGCTTTAGGTCAAAACTGTTGATGGGTTCAGCGCAACGGGCGCAATGCTAAATATGGCTTCAATTCCAAAAAGAAAACAAACAAACAAAAACAAATACAAAAACAACCAACAACAACATATTCGAGATAAGTCCAAAACTGTAAAGAAAAAGAAAACGATCCCACAACAAAAAACAGCTCTTTGAACGCTTCTTTTTAACACTACTTTATCGCAATGCTGAACACTTGACCCTATAAATATGTAACATATGTTTTTTTAAAAACGACGCAAGAGGTTCTAGAATTTAGTCTCTACATTCTAAGGTTTAACGTTAAGTGTCGATTCTCAGATGAGAGTGTAAATTGTTTTTAGTTATTAGGTGTGTAGGATATTAAGCTATAAGCCAATTGTATATTTAATCAACAAAAACTTGTAGAAAAACAAATTCGAAAAAAATTGCTAAAATTCCAAAAAATATACATACACTGTTTTTCGTGTTATACATAAATCGGGATTTAGGCATTTGTCTGGAAATGGAATAAAATTTTGCTCAACAAGCAAATAGTTACGTTATTTCTACACATTTACATAACTCCAAACATTACAGGTAAACAGTAAGGTAATCAGTTAAACTAAAACTAAAATGTGTTCAAATATGGGGTACATGTATATTATTATTCCTTATCAACAGCCTAGTATTTACACATGTTTTCAATATTTTTTGACTTGTTTTCGAATACTAAGTTTCTATGTTGCTAGGGCATATAACTAAGTACAGGGTATCTTGATAGCATGCACATAATTTAAATGTTTTAGCATATGTACTTTTGAATAATTTCATCCTCATCTTAAGATAAGTTTTCACTTAAACATTTTTTTTATACATAATAAATAAAGGGTATTCCGCTAGTCGAGCGGTGCCACCCGCATCATACACTTTTTGGCTTATTACAGTTAAAATCAAATTAAATGGGGATTATAATTATTAGTTAGCACTCTTTCAGGTTCTGTTTGCTAACCAAACTTTATTTCGTGGTTTCTTTCGCTTGGCTGGGAAGTACCTATAGCTTTTGTTCCATTGTTGTTATAGTTGTTGTTGTTGTTATCGTTGTTGTACACAAAACTAGTTGTCTTGGTGTTGTTGCTGTAGTCGCGCGTGCGCCTATCCATTTATAATGAACTGACAAAATAAAAATCGCATATTTATCATTTGGAGTCTTATTGAATTTCGAAAAAATTGTATTTTTAGAACTGACGTAAAAATATTCAGTTTGTCTGTAGAATTTGCATAGATAATTTATTAAGTATACAACTAAATTTTTTTAATTTAATTAAAATTCGGGTCGTAAATTTTTTAAAACCTAGTTTTAAATATTTGCACAAAGTTTTTAAATTTTTCTAAGTTTTTCTATGCTAAAGAATTCTTTATAAGACTGGACTATTAAAATTGCTCCGTCTTTGCTTTAACTGGTTACGATAATTGACCATTTTGTGATTTGAGAATAGAGTATTAAAGTAGCTTATATACCCCTTTTAACTTTGCAAACAGAGTATGTAATAATATATAAATATACGCCAATCAGAAAGTAAAACGGCCATTGCATAATCTCCCCTTTAGCACGAATATCCCCTTTTGACTTAGTAACAGAGTATTAGGCAAGCCAATATACCCTGTTTTCACTTTTTTAACAGAGTGTTTTCAAATGCAAAAAAATAAAAAACTCTAAACTAAAGCCACAGGACAAGAGACAGCCTTTATTGAAGAAATTGGAGTGAATCAAAGAGAGCTAAGATTTGTCTTGGGGATCAGTGGAAGCCATCCGTGTAGCCGTAGTTGATGTGCTGGGGCTGGTTGGCCGCGCTGGGCGTGGCTGCCGAGGAGTAGGCGTAGAGCATGGCGGCCAGGAAGGCGCCGTTGTTCATCAAGAGCGACAGGATGGTGGCCATTTTAAGGGTGGGCAGGACGAACGGCAGCAGGCTGCCGAGAAGGATGGCCGGCAGGACGAGTATGGGCACGGCCACCTGCAGCATTGTTGCCTTGTAGGATTGCTTCTTCTTGCGCTTGTTGAGCAGACCGCCGCCGCCGGACGAATCGCCAACATGGCCGCCGGCGCCAAGGCCGCCCTGTTGCTTGGAATCGCCCTCGGCCTCCGGTTCGTAGGTCTCCACGCTGCCGCTGGTGCCGCCCACGCCGCCGCCCATGGACGGCAGATTCATGAGATTCAGCTGCAGTTCCTCGGTGTCGCGTCGGCGGGCGCGACCCAAGCGTGATTTGTGTGCTAACACGGGTAAAACAGAGACAAGGTCAGCGGCAGGGCAACGCATCGGCCGGATACTCACCCTTCTTGAGCGTAAACTTCAGCTTGTTCTCCTTGCTGGGCACAATCTTGACCAGCATGCCCGGCAGAAAGTGCAGCTTGATGTCGCGATGCTTGAAGAAGCGCTGAAAGTTCTGCACCAGCCGCTGATTCAGCTCCTTCTCCGGCATCAGCTGATACTTCTCCGTGATCAGGCTGCCCAGCTGCGTGTCCTGGCCAAAGAACTGCTCCATAAAATCTCTGGTCAGATTGCCCGTCTGCGGCAGCTGCCTGCGCTCCTCCAGCTTCTGCAGCACAAACAGCTTCGTGCACCGCAACATGCTAAACTCACGCAGGCACTCATAAATCCGCATCGGTATCGACGAGCCATATTTTCGTGTCACGCAGCTGGCGTTTGTGTCATCGCAAGCTTTAAACGCGCGCTGCAAAGTATGCAAACACAATTTTCATCATTTATGCTCAATGTATGTTTGAAGAAGCTTGTTTGTGTCAGTGGAAACATTAAACCAAAATCAAATTAACACTAGCATAACTGAGTCAACAGACTGAATTTAATTTTAAAGTTAGCTTATATGCAAGTTTAACTTAAGTTGTTCTATATAATAACAGATCAATTTAATCCTTTTCAAAATATAAAATGTAAAAAAAGAACTTAACACTTACTTTTAATTTTATTTTATTTATTTTCTATTTATATTTTTTTTTATTTTTTAATATATTTTTAATTTATTTAAATTTAATTTGCTTGTTTAAATAAAGTGTTGATCATATTTTTATGTATGTTTGTAGACACAGATTTAAGAGATTTGAGAACCTCATAACATTTTTTTAAACTATTAACTTCTAACTTAAAAATGCTTTTCCATTCTCTCATACATATATACTTAAACTACAGGGTATAATTAGAATGAGTTTTTTTAACAGAATAAATGAAGATTAGTTAATAGAAGTGTTATGGTGTTTTATATATGTATATAATATATTAGTAATTTATTGACATATTTTGTTGTACCAGGGAAATTTAAGATTTTGGGCCCTATTAAGTAAAGTAGTGTTAATAAATCAAGATCTGTTGAAATTGGCTAATTGGCTAATTGAATCACATATATAAACTGAGTTTCTGTATGATAACAATATCATACATTAGAATAAATAAATTTAACAAAACTTTTTGTTTTTCAAAGAACTTGAAACAAACCCAACACTTATTATTGATTATAATGATTTTAGCAACGTTAGACTAATATATCACTTTTATTAGAAAACTTGTAAGAATTTTTAATCTTCAAAAAATCCGAAGTTAACTTTTTTAAATATATTTTATAATTTTTTAAAATTATTTTTAAATTTTTTTTTTAAAATTGCTTAAACAAATTTCTGTGCAGACAAAAGTGTTCTTTAAATTAGCTTTGCTTTACCCAATCGATGGCCTGGACGAGGCCAAGTCCCAGCAGGATATGCACAGCAATAACTGAAGCGCGCATTCTAAAATCGCTGACGAGGATTTGAATGAGCCAACTTTTCGTCTCGGTGTGGACACAACTGCACGAGAGCAGCAACAGCTTGGAACTGAATGCACCACCCAGATCGTAGACGCACACAATCCTGGCCAGCACTTTTCTCGACTAACGCTTTCGTCTGGGCCAACTGGTTTTCCACGCAGCGCGCAGCGCTCTGCGCAGATTTAGTTTAGCGGGTCAAATTTGCGGCGTCTGCTTGTTGGCCAAAGCTTTTGCTTTTGCTTTTGCTCATGCTTTGACTTTGACTTTGAATTTGTGTTGGCCCATTTGGCTGAGTGGCTCAGTGGCTGAGTTATCGCCGCCCCAAATGCTAAACGTAAATATTCAATGTCATGAGGCGGAAAAAACAACTGGATTATCGCACAGTTAAATGCTGATTTTAGGAGCCATATTCCGATTGGCGGCCTTATCAGCGCGGTCTTATCAGCACTTTTCACCTGACTCAGCGTGGCTAAAACTGCGACAGTTTAGAAACTTGTGTGGAGTGCAGAAATCTTAAATTGCCGCAAAGTGGAACAATTGAAGCCGGACTTAAACTGGTCGACAATTGGCGCGCTTAGATGGCAGCGCCTTAATTAAGTGACGGCCAATCATCAAGTGAGAGTTTATTAATTAGCCACTGGCCATAATGAGCTCGAAAAGTACCCAGCCAATAATTGCATAGAGAAATTCAATTTTTCTATTTTCGATTAGTTTGATTTTGACTACTAGGTGCGAGGTGCGACCCATATTTTTTTTTTCTTAGGAGGGGGCCCCCGACTTTCTATACGTGACGTTGCGCGCACGTTTCCAAAACTGGAGCCGTCGTTGCCGCCGTTGCCGCCGTTTGCCGCCTTAGCGGAAGAGCAGTCGAAAGAACCGTAAATCGTGGCCCGTTTGGCGAGCTGCATACTAAATGAGCTGCAAATAAAATTTCACTTTTCATAAGGTAAATAAAGAAAGATTTGTTCGATTTGATTTGATTTGATTGAAGTCGATGCGTTAAATAATCTGCGCTGTGTATTAAATAAGTTGTAAATAAATAATTTAAACTAGACTTAAATTATTATTTGGTTGCACGCTCGCTGAGGTATAAGTCTTGGCCTGCCACCAGCTCGTTTCGTCCACCTGCTCCGCCCCGCCTACCACTCCTTCTCCAGCCAGACGGGCTGCTGCGAGTGCGAGTGCGAGTAGACAACGGGCACGGGAGCGGGCGGCGCCGCATAAGCCGCCGCAGCTGCCTGGACGGGGAGCGCACGTGACAGCAGCTGGCCAATGGCCAGCACCAGCAGGATGACGCCCACGCCCAAGCCTTTAATGGAGACAACGGTCAAAGCGGCCAGCAGTGTGGTGATGACGCCCACAACGAATGCGCCTGGGACCAAAGCGAAGCTGATGCGCCGCAGAAAATGATGGCCAAAAGTGCGGCTCTCTGTGGATGAAGAAGATGTTCTTTTAGCTATACTTCATTTATAGAGGGGGGGGGGGGGTTCTTCCATTTACTGACCAGTCACATCCGAATCGTTGCTGGCCGGCTGCTGGCACAGCGCCAAGTCGCACACGAGGCACAGGCAGAGCAGCAAGAGGGCAAATTTCTGAGCGGCAGCCATTTTATATATATAAAAAATATATTTGATAATCCTTCGTTTAATCCGTTTGCGGCTTGTGTGTAGACAGCTCCAGCACTGGCTGACAATTGACGTTGCCGTTCACATTGACATTGGCTTTTATGAGGGCGTAGGTCTTGGCCAGCTGGCGGGGGCTACTTGAAATTCGACAGCCGGACGCGCGGCACGAACGTGCGCCAAAACAAGCGATTCGTGCCGCCGGTCTCAGGTCTGAGGAATGCCTCGTTTGCTGACCAATCCAACTGCTGCTCACCTTTTTTTTTTTATGTTAGTTTTTTAACATTTTTTGGGGGGGGGGGGGGGGGGCCGGCCGGGGGCGGGAGCGGGGGGCGGGGGGGGGGGGGTGGGGGGCCGGGCTTCCAGCTGGACTGGGACATGGGCATTCTTTCACGACGCGTGTCTATACATATATTGAGGGCGCAACCATTCGCTTTCATTTCTTCTTTTGTTTTAATATTGATTTATCAGCTAATTGACAATGAGGCAACGCATTTTAATTATTAACTATTTGAGTGGTCATTGATAAAATAAAAATTATCGTAGGCACTGCTTAAATCCGCAATTCACTTTCATTACGTTTTTTGAAGGCCTAAAATATTTTTTGTGTATTTAAAATATTTATTTTTTATTTTGAATTTTGACCAAGATATTAGTTGACATGTTAATGGATAATGCCCATCGATCAAATGCAGCAATCGGATTCGAATGGAAATGATCAGAAATTACTTAGAATTGTATTGCAACGGGTTTAAATAAACGGCGGCAGTTATGTGAAAGTAGTTGGTGGAAAGACCAAATTTGTTAAGCGGACTTTTCGCAAATTAAAAGAATTTACTTTCTAGCCTCGATTTCGAATATAGTTGTAGTTCAAGCCAAACAAACACCCGCTCCTAACTCAATCAGAGCAGTTGTTCCCGAAGAAAAGGAGGAGAAGATGCTGAAGAAGAAGAAGAAGAAGAAGCTCTGCATTTGCTAAGCAATTCTGTCAACAACTTTCTCATGCGATCGCCGTCAGAGCTAATTGCCTCTGGTTATGGCCAAAGAATTACAAGAGCGACCGTTAACAGAGACCGGAGAGCGTCGACTACTTAACGCGTTTTCATAAGATTTATGGTCAATAGCCGGCGGGGTTGGCTGGCGAGGCGCAACAATTACAGCTAAAAGAAATCAATGAGGGAGATCAATGAGAAACTGCAGGCCTACTCCAGATATTTTTGTGCGCCACGTTTGCAATTTAATTGAGGAAGATCCAAACAACTTTGCGTTCTAGCCGCTACCCAGTTCTGGCCACGCTAAACAGTGACACAGTCTAAAGCTGGCTGTGCCCAATTCCGACTACAGCCAACTACAGCAGAATGTGGCCGAGTCTGATCTGGTCTTGGCTTGGCTTGGCTTGGCTTGGCTTGACTTGGCTTTTTACTTGCTTTCCTCGTAGCTCGTTCTGCGGAGGCAGCAATCGGTGACAGCAGCTGCAGCTGCTGCTGAGTTGATAAAATGCATGCTGCACGACGATCGTGCCACATTTTGTGGCTGGCCAGCGTGTGGAGCACATAGTTTTCTTTCAGTTAACCACAACGAGCCGTGACATGCGCCAAAGATGAGCGCACTGAGTTTCCTTCTGTTAGTTTGTGCGCTGTGCGCGACTTTGGCCAGCGGCCAGGACACCAGCGAGAGCCCGGAGGCAGCCACGGAGGCGGAGGCACGCGGCCTGGCCAGCAGCTATGAGCCGGAGGATAAGCAGGCGCTAAAGAAGAACTCGCACATTTACATGGGCATCTACAAGAACTACAAGAGCACCTATCTGGGCAACAAGACGACCAGTGAGTACAGGAAGCGTTTAAGGGAACGCGTCAGCGCCGCTCAGCTGGCCAACAACGAGGCAGAGGCGGCCACCGAGGCAGCCGAGGACCAGGAGCTGCAGCTGCAGCGGGAACAGCAGCAACAGGCCATCGATGATGCACTGGCGCAGGAGCTGCGGAACGAGGCCAATGCTGAGGCGCTGCTGGAGGCACAAACCGAGACGCCCATCTACGATGAGAACGAGACGGCGGCGGGCAAAAAGCGACGCAAGCGCAAACGCAAAAATCGCAACAACAACAGCAACAACAACAATCAGAGATTGGATGAACCAGAGCCCAGTTTGGCTGAGGAGTTGTCGGACAATGTGGAGCGCTATCATGTGGGACCCGGCCTCAATGTCAGCCTGGACATGACCAACGACATTGTGCGCGTCAAGTTGGATGGCGAGAATCTCAGGGAGATCATCGGCGCCCGTTGGCTGATCACAGACAACAGCGAGGAGGGTGAGAACATTTGTTTAAATATATGTTTAGTGTCAACTATTTATGATTGTATTGATATCTGTTTAGGTCGCGGCAAGAAATATGATATGATCACCAAGGTGCTGCCGCTGTTCATATTGCCCTTTCTCATACAGTCGGCGATTGTGCCGTTTTTGGTCACTAAGCTGAAGCTGCTGCTGGTCAAGTCCATACTGGTGGGCAAGCTGGCCATATTCTTGCTGATCATCTCGGCCATCAAGAACAGCAACAAGATGATGCAATCGTACGAGGTGGCGCCCTCCTACTGGGCCAGCGAGCCGAGCCGCCGATCCGAGCTGGCGGCGGCCGCCTCCTCCGCCGCAGCGGCCTACAATGGCTACCGGGTGGAGGGCAAGCCCACCACCTGGGTCAATTAGTGGGGCGGCCTGTTTAGACAGCTAGTTGAACAAACAAACACAAACACAAACACAAATTGCAATAAGTTTCGCATTAAGTAACAAATATGAAAATAAAATAAAACAAATCGGGTGCGTCGCTGTGTTTTTAATGAAGGGTATTGTTTATATATGATTTACTTATATATACATAGTATGTATATATAGATGTGTTTAATAAATCAGTAGTGCCTTACCTCACCCCTTTCTAAACTCTTTTCAAAACAGTTTCAGCCTCTATAATTAACGAAAATGTAAGCAATATAAAATCATGAAAATCCTTTTTCTACATATTTTTAATGTACTCACAAAAATATCTATAAAAAGTGCTGCTCATTGAAATATTTGTGTTTATTTTATTTTGAAATAAAAACAAAAAAAATAGACTTATGTACATTTAACATATTCTACATGTTTATTAGGGCTTTATAATTGGTTTTTATTCAATACAGCTTGGCACTGGCTAATGAGCCCCTTTATATTTATAGTTAATTGTGTTTCCCTTAGAATATATTTATTTATATTTTCTTAATATGTTAGAAATTTAGCTAACTTAGCAAAATAGTTTAACATTTAATAAAGTTAAAAGTTGTTCATACAAAAACCCAATTTATGACCAAAATTTCCAATGGAAGCTTTATGAGAATGGCAAGGTCGTATACGTAATAATATTGTTGTGCAACAAAAAACTTTGAACTTTGCACATGTCACACAAATAATGTCGAGTGGCTTCCTCGAAAGATTTATGCACAATAATAAATTTCAATTTTTAATTATTTAGTTATAATTTATTGAAGCTTTTGTTTTGTTTGTTTAGGCAATAAATTAGAATTGGCCACAAATAAATTAACTTAAGTCTAAGCAAATAATTGCAAGTGTTGTGGGGCTCAACCAGCGCCCCAAGGTGGCTCAGTCTGGCTCGTTCTCTCTCCCTCTCTCTCTCTCTGTTAGTAGCAGGTATATTGACGCTCCAGTTGAACGCAAACGTCGCACTGCAAACGGAATCCCCAGACGAGCTTGCAATTGCAGCGTCGCTCGCTGCGCACGTGCTGGGAACGGACGCGGAAGCCGCAGACGCGACACAGCTGCTGGCAGGATAGACGCTCGTCGACGGAGCCGCCCGTGTGCTTGGTGCACTGTCGGCCACGTGTGCCCGGCCAGCGTCCGTTCGCCTCGGGCTGGCAATAGTTGGGCGAGTCCTGCATGTAGACGAGCGAGTCGAGCGGTATGTTCTGCCACATGATCTTCAGGTTGCTGGTGGTCGTGTCCAGCTGTATGGCGTCGTCGTACATGTTCAGCAGCTCCTGGGCCAGCGACTCGAATGGCTTCAGCACACCCACGCACTGCTCCTCCAGGCAGGTGCCCTGCGCACTCTGCTGCTTGCAGTGGCATTCCTGCTCCAGCGACTGCTCCAGCAATGTGCCCACAACGCGCTGATTGTGTCCCAGTGCTCCGGCGGCCGCTCCATGTCGCTCCATATACAGCTGCAGCGCCTTGGCTGGCTCGTGGGCGCAGGGCACGTTGGGCGCCTTGTTGCTGCAGCCGCAGCCAGCGATGAGTCCGTTGGCGCATTCCCGAGTCAGCGTGTGTAATGTGGCGGCCATGGAAATGGCGGCCACATAGACATCCTCGCGGTCCAGCTCGTGGTCGGGTGTGGGCGTCGTGCGTCGTCGCACAAAATCGCGACCGGGGCAGTTCCAGCGCTGCCACTTGAAGCTCTGCTGGCAGCTGCCGAGCGCCAGGTCGAGGCTGTTGCTGCCAATCGTCTCCCAGGAGAGCGGCGCCTGGAACTGTGCGTACTGGTAGTAGCCCATGGGCTCGGCTATCGTTGCCGCCGATGCGCCGCTGGCAATGCCCAGGAATATTTGTAGAATGTAGAACATGGTTGAGTTGTGTTCGCTTGGGTGTCGCTAGTTCGACTGTGTGCTGGCGGATGGAAGGGGCCGGGTTTTATAGCGCAGTCAAGCGCTGTGGGCCGTGGGAAAATTCGAGCCTGCTCGAAAAACCGGAAATTTGCAAAAATTCGCCTTTTTGTCCACTTGGGAGTTTTTCATGAGCAGCCGAAGAAACTCCCAGCGACGCACAAATAACCCAGCAGACCAACAAACCCGGCTCGACGCAATTGCGGAGCAGCCCAGTTTCCTGCCAGCTTCGTTTACCTGCGCCCGACGCAGTTCCCCGCCGTCGGCAACTTTCCCACGCTTAGGCAGGTAGACATCCTGCGGCGCTCGACGTGTTCATGAATGAAACTCAATCGATTTCATTCACTTTTACGGTTTTTCCACATCGCTATCAATGCTCTATCTGTGTGCGTGTGCGAAGATCCTGGGCCGTAGTCCTGTGTTTTGCCAACGCCGCTGGCAAAGCCAATTATATAACAAAACATATGACAAATAATATAATTTGGAAAATTAATTGCGCTTTGCGGTAAGCTGTCGTGAAACCCCCGTGCCAGCCTGCCGGCCAGGATTGCCCCCGGCCTGGAAATGCTGCTTTGGTATTGGTATTTCCGGCCGGGCTAATATTGCCACGATTTTTGGCCAAATGCCATGAGTCAGTCCGCACAAAACAACACAAAGTTCAATTACATGGCATTATCATAAATCAGCAAGTTTTTATGGATTGATATATGTAGGTACTAGATTGATAGGTACTAGACTAAAGCGTGGGCTAACATAATCATTACGCAAATACCCTGTAGTTAATGAAAATGAGTAAATAAAAGGGTGTACTGCAGGTAGAATCACCAATTGTTAATACCATAAAATATTTTATTATATAATTTCTTCTATACTTTATACAATATTTTATTCTATACTTTGAACTATAATTTTCTCTAAATTGATTTATATATACTAATATATTTATAATAATACTACTAAATAATTTATTCTCATGATTATAATGATTATATGCTGCCCAACAATTTAACCATATAAATTAAAATAATTTACTAATAATACCAAAGGTCCATAAAAGGATGATCCCATGGATGGATAGTATGGAAAAAATGAGATTAGTTTATATTTATATATAATACGCTAAATAATTAATAATAATAATATAATAATATCTTTTCAGCTATTGATATTTATTTTATGTTAATCATTTAAACTTAAGTCACTCAGCATTTCATTACAATAAAAAGAAGTTATTGAATAAAAGTAATATATATATAGTAAAAACACAATTGCTGTTCAAGAGCATCTCCTAGTCGAGTCAACTCAACTAGCACACTTTAGCAGGTTGCTTGATTAAAATGTTCGATACTAATAATGTGCATGTAATACTGATAAGCTAAAGCTGTCTACTTATAACTCATATCTAATCCAAATTTATGACGAGTACTTCCAATTTTCAAATTCCACGTAGATATGTTCAAGGGGACTTCTTCAAATCGTGGCACACTTTTTCCAATGATAAAGTCATTGTATCTTATTTCCCCAGGCGTTTTAAAAACATGCGCGGAAAATTCGCTTTTTGGGTTTTAACACAATGAAAAATACCAAAATTCTCTAATTAGGCCGAGAGAATCCCGTTTTTGGCACCGGAAAAGGGTTTTTTAGTTTAGCGCCGGGTAATACACACAAGGAAAGCCGACACGGCGATCGGGCCACGATTCGATCAGGTAGTCAATTTGGGTAAAAACTTTGCACAATTGGTCTAACACACACACATGGGTGTATATGCGGTGTGTGTGTGTTTTTATATAAACATATGGGCGCCGGCGCTAGGGAAAGTTGAAACGCTGGCGCCGGGAGTTTCAGGAGGATTGCTTGGAATATTGGGAATTCGCGCAGATTTTTGGCATTTCTAAGTTTAATCAAACCGGAGTGGCCCACAAATAAGCCAGATCGTTACTTACATATATAACAATTGTTGCTGTTATTGCTGGTTTTGACTTACGACTGCGATTAGATTAGAATCAGTGCGTTGCGTCCAATTAAGATAGAGTTGGCCCGTGGTTAACTATCGCCAGGCGCTCATTGTCAGCGCCTAGTTACGGTTTAGATGTCGGCCGCGTCGGATTAGCAGCCCCGTAAAATGATTATAACCGCGAAATTGGTCAGCATTTGTCTGGGCGTGGCGCTGACCGCCTTCACCATCTCCACCATTGTGCTGGCCGTGCAGAAGGCGAACCTCAAGTCGGATCTGCGCGATGCCCAGGACAAGCTGGATCTGCTCGAGGCGGGCTTCACGTCCACCACGGCAGCTCCAACGGCAAGCACCAGCGTCCAGCCGGGCACGACTGAGGCGCCAGAGAAGATCGATTATCGCCTGCCGGACGCACTGGTGCCCAATAATTATGATCTCTACTTGTATCCGAATATCGAGACGGGCGAGTTCACCGGCGAGGTGACCATCAACCTAACGGTGAAGGAAGAAACCAATAAGATTGTGCTGCACTCGCTCTACCTGGACATCAAGAGTGTCTACGTGTTCCAGTCGAACGAGGCCACCATTCTGGTCAGGGATTTCACCTTCGACGATGTGCGCGAGTTTCTCATCATCGAACTGTACGTGAAGCTGACCCCTGGCGCTCTCGTCCTGCTGAACATCGAGTTCTCGGGCAACATGACCAACAAAATCGTGGGCCTCTACAGCTCCTCGTACCTGAAGGCCGACGACACCAAAAAGTGGATAGCCACCTCCAAGTTCGAGCCCACCTATGCACGGCAGGCGTTCCCCTGCTTCGACGAGCCCGCGCTGAAGGCCACCTTTGAGATAACGCTGGTGCATCCGACGGGTGACAATTACCATGCACTGTCCAACATGAACGTGGAGTCGGAGGCGGACAAGGGCACCTACACGGAGGTCAGGTTCGCCAAGAGCGTGCCCATGAGCACATATCTGGCCTGTTTCATTGTCTCCGATTTCACGGCCAAGTCGGTGCAGATCGATACCAAGGGCATCGGTGAAGCCTTCACAATGGGCGTCTATGCCACGCCCGAGCAGATCGACAAGGTTGACTTTGCCCTCACTGTCGGCAAGGGCGTCATCGAGTACTACATCGATTACTTCCAAATCGCGTATCCGCTGCCCAAGCTGGACATGGCCGCCATACCGGACTTCGTCTCCGGCGCCATGGAGCACTGGGGCCTGGTCACCTACCGCGAGACCTCGCTCCTCTACGAGGCGGCCACCAGCTCCACGGTGAACAAGCAGCGCATCGCCAGCGTCATCGCCCACGAATTCGCACACATGTGGTTCGGCAATTTAGGTATGTGTGTGTGTGAACTGATAAGTCCGGGGGGATTAGCTCAACTGATATAAATATGTACATATATATTTTTCTTTGCATCGATATCAGTTACTATGCATTGGTGGAATGATTTGTGGCTGAACGAAGGCTTCGCCAGCTTTATCGAGTATCTGGGCGTCGATTCCGTCTTCCCCGAATGGCAAATGGTAAGTTTTTGGTCGAAACAGGCGATGAAATTTATTGGGTGGTATAAAAGTGTCATGTTCAAATGTGTAACGCTCTAAAAGATATGTCTTTCATTCTAAAGGGGAATTTTAATGTTTATCATATATATACATATATACCTATATATGAATAAGTATATGTTTTAATGTTATCGACATTGAACTTTGCTTGAGTCCGTTTTTTAAACGTCAGTCAGTTAGGATCAGTTTAAGCTATTCTAGCTAACATAGAAAAAAATATAACAAAGAAATATAACAACTTTATTGTTTCTTAAGATGTTCGAACCAAACTTAACAATTTAAAATTTTAAGTTGTTATCATATAAGGAAAATCTTACCTACATCAGACCTCTATAGCATAATACGCTCAAAAATGGATTTTGTATGTAAAACGTTTTCATTTTCCAGCATAATCAACATAAACTTGGCATATTAGAGAATCATTATAAGACTTAAATATTTGCTGAATCTTAGCAAATTACAATTATTATAGTATATTATAGAACGATCGTAAAATGAATTTTTATATATGAGGAATTTTTATATAATATCTCAATAGATAATATGCACAAAAGCATATTTAATTTCTAACTGACATTAAAGATTATTATCTCTTTGCCTTTACATAATATTATTTTTTTAATTAGTTTGAATTTTTTTAAAATTACTTTGTCTTTTACTTTATTTAGCGGAATCAATTTATTGTCAGTACTTTGCATGGCGTTTTTACTCTGGATGGCACTTTGGGCTCGCACCCGATCATTCAGAAGGTTGAGAATCCCGATCAGATAACGGAAATATTCGACACCATTACGTATTCGAAAGGCTCCTCGCTGGTGCGCATGTTGGAAGACTTTCTGGGCGAGACAATCTTTCGCACGGCTGTTACCAACTATCTAAATGAATACAAATACCAGAACGCCGTAACGGATAACTTCTTTGCGGAGATTGATAAACTGGGACTGGACTACAATGTGACAGCTATAATGCTAACATGGACAGTGCAGGTGTGTGTGTGTGTGTGTGTGTTTGTGTGTGAAGTGTACCAAGATCTGTTTGTGCAGCATTCCCACAATATTTGCATAGCCATTGAACCCAATTTTAATGGGTCTTATCGTTGTAGATGGGTCTGCCAGTGGTCACGATCGCTAAAGTCTCGGACACTGAATACAAATTGACGCAGAAGCGCTTCTTGTCCAATCCCAATGACTATGATGAAGTGCACGAATACTCCGAATTCAAGTAAGCTGTGAAAGATAACTCTTCGTTATCGCTATCCACTTGATCACACATATATTATTTATTATACGATCGCAGCTATCGCTGGTCCATACCCATCACATATACGACCTCTGCGAATCCGGAGGTGCAACGCGCCTGGTTTTATCACTCGGATAGCGAAAGTAAGTGAGATCGAGTCCATGTTAAACAGATCGTAATCGCAATGTTTTTATCTTTGCCAGTCACTATTACGCTGCCCAGCGCTGTGGAATGGATCAAGTTTAATCACGATCAGGTTGGCTATTATCGCGTTGACTACGATCAGTCCATGTGGCAGGCATTGGCCAACCAGATGGTGGCCAAGCCCGATGCCTTTGGCGCCGGCGATCGTGCCTCCCTGCTGAACGATGCCTTCGCCCTGGCCGATGCCACCCAGCTGCCCTACGAGATCGCCTTCGATATGACCAAGTACTTGGCCAAGGAGGACAACTATGTGCCCTGGAGCGTGGCCGCTTCCAAGCTGACATCCCTGAAGCGCACTTTGTACTACACCAGCAGCTTTGTCAAGTACAAGAAATATGCCACAGCGCTGATCGAACCTATTTATACTTCACTCACCTGGACAGTGGGCGAGGATCATTTGGATAAGTAAGTGAAGGGGCCTTTAGACACCCGGGTTGGGTATTCCAAAATGGAATTGCATTTGGGTTTTCTTTAAGCGTTTAATAGCACCAATCTCAGGCCTGAGAGCTACCTGGTCACGTAAATTTTTAATCGATTTTTATTTTGGATTTGCCCCTCTTTAAATATTTAAAATTGCGCAATGATAACAATTCCTTATTGTGTGTTAAAATTATCGTCAACTTTGTTGCTTTATCAGCTGGTTTTGGTATTACTCTTCGATAAGAACATTTGATAAGTCATCGCAGAAACAACAACAACGATTAGCCAATTTCTTAACAATATTCACTGATCGAATGATTTGAGCTTATGCCTTTTCACATGAGCTTAACTAATTGATTATTCTGTATGGGAGGTCGAGTACGTCAAATCATTTTAATTGTCTTATAGTGTTAGAGTTGGTCATGTGGTCTATCTATATATATTTCCCTTTATTAAAACACCTTTACTTTATATACTTTATATACATTTCTTTAACTCTCCTCCTTTAGTCGCCTACGAGTGACCGCGTTGAGCGCCGCCTGTTCGCTGGGTCTGGAATCCTGCCTGACCGAAGCAGGCCAGCAGTTCAAGACTTGGCTGGCCACGCCCACCAGCCGCCCCAGTCCCGATGTGCGCGACACAGTTTACTACTACGGCATGCAGTCGGCGGGCAACCAGGAGATCTGGCAGACCGTGTGGGAACTGTTCATC
This sequence comes from Drosophila lacertosa, assembly GCA_004143845.1. Lineage (NCBI taxonomy): Eukaryota > Metazoa > Arthropoda > Insecta > Diptera > Drosophilidae > Drosophila > Drosophila lacertosa. The sequence continues at coordinate 155,507 of SCDZ01000306.1, read as the reverse complement.
AACGAGGCGGATGCCAGCGAAAAGTCGAAGCTGATGTATGGCCTGGCTGCTGTGCAGGAGCCCTGGCTGCTGTGGCGCTACATTGAGCTGGCCTGGAACGAGGAGTATGTGCGCGGCCAGGACTATTTCACCTGCCTCAACTACATCTCGGCCAATCCCATGGGCGAGCCTTTGGTCTGGGACTATGTGCGCGAGAACTGGCCGCAGCTGGTGGCCCGCTTCGGGCTGAACGAGCGCTATCTGGGCAATCTGATACCCACGATAACGGCGCGCTTCCACACCCAGACGAAGCTCGAGGAGATGGAGCAGTTCTTCGCCAAGTATCCCGAGGCAGGCGCTGGAACTGCGGCACGCGTGCGTGCTCTGGAAACCGTTAAGAACAACATTGTTTGGCTGGCCAAAAATCTCGAAAGCGTCGACGCATGGCTCGACAAGCAGGAGTAATTATGATTGTCATTGCGATTGTGGTCTGTGTTGGCCCTAAAAGTGTCATAGCTTTTTGGCTCATCGAATTGCCATAATAAATTATGTACTACATTGCGTATGCGTAACCAAATAAAGATTAGCCCGTTGTACATGAAAAGCGACTAAAAGAGAGCGAGAAAGACTGCGGGAGTTAGAGTGAGAGCGATAGTTAATGATAAAAACAATAACAGTATAACTATGGCTCTATAAACAAGCAATAACGGTAAAAAAGCAAAGTGGGCAGCGACAGAACGAGTCAAAGGATTTATTAAGCGGCAGTAGCTGACTGCGAGATGCTCTTTCTCTCTTTGGTACAAATATCTAAAGAAAAAAGATAATATTTAAATTTATGCAAATTTCTCTTAAGTTGAAAATTGTCCTATTATTTGAGCTGTTTTTGCCAAAGATCTTATCTATATATAGTATATTTATTTGATAGTGGGCGTGGCAAAAACAAGTGTTAAACATATTCTATAAGCCAATATACCCCATCTAACAGCAAGTGAACCTTTGATATGAGTCTTTGTGTATATCCAAAGAGTTGCTGTCAGTTTTTCAGGTAATTCCCGCTGGGCGATCTGTTCTACTCTATTAGCCGCATATCGGCCAGTCCAATAGCCAAATAGCTTTCAGTGCTGCCCGTAATCGTTCTATCGGCCATGTCAGTTATAAAGTGCTTTAAGTGCCCATAACCGATATGAGTTATGGACAATCAATATGGCAACGACCATTGCTATAATGCGAACTAAAGTTAGGCTAATGCTTTCAGTTAGCTGTCGTCGTTCGAACGGCTAAGATGTTTCTGAACGGTAATTGGCTGCGCGTTGCGCTCTTTTGGGCCGTTGCGGCCTTTGCCGCGGCCACAATTGTCGTCGCCGTGCAGCGCACTCAACTGGAGGCGGAGCTGCAAGATACGCGCGAAAAGATTGACATGTACGCGGCGATCAATGGAGAGGAGATTGTGCGACACAAGCGACAGACCGACGAGGAGGTAAGTGCTCAAGTGCTCCACGCTTATCAGCTTATTACCAAACAATTTCACAGATTGATTATCGGTTGCCGGCAACAGTTGTGCCCACGGATTATGATTTGTACCTGCATCCAGATCTGGAGGCGGGCACTTTCAGTGGCCAGGTGAAGATTAAGATCACGGTTTTGACGGCCACCAAACAGATCGTCCTGCACTCGCACAAGCTGGACTTGACCAGCGTATATATGGCCAGTGGCAGCATTGAAGTGGAGAGCTTCGAGCTGGACACATTGCGTGAGTTTCTCATTGTCAATCTGAAGGAGGATCTGGCAGCGAACGCGGTCGTCACGCTGGGCATTGTTTTCGAGGGGCAGACGCGCAACAAGCTGGTCGGCCTGTACAGCAGCAGCTATGAGACGCCCGCGGGGCAGCAACGGTGAGCGACTTGCCGCAGCCTAAAAGCATGCCACAAAAAAAAACAAAAGCTTATCTCTTCCATTTGAACTCTTGCAGCAACATTGCAACCACCAAATTCGAGCCCACCTACGCGCGGCAGGCGTTCCCCTGCTTCGACGAGCCCGCCCTGAAGGCGACCTACACCATCAGCGTGGTGCATCCCAGTTCGGGTTCCTACGATGCACTCTCCAACATGGACAAGACGGTGGGTTAACTAAGATTTCCGCTTGGTGCAGTGTGTGAATGAAGGGTTTAACTTGCAGGCATCCATGAATCTGGGCGATGACGTAATGGCCACCTTCGCCACCAGCGTGCCCATGAGCACGTATTTGGCCTGCATTATTGTCTCCGACTTTGACTACGAGAGCGGCGTAGTGAATGCCAACGGCATTGGCGAGGATTTCCCTATGCGCGCCTTTGCCACGCCCCATCAGCTGCACAAAGTGAAATACGCCTTGGAGTTTGGCACAGCCGTCACCGAATATTATATACAGTACTTTAAAGTGGAGTATCCGCTGCCGAAGCTGGACATGGCCGCCATACCGGACTTCGCCTCCGGCGCCATGGAGCACTGGGGCCTGGTCACCTACCGGGAGACGATGCTGCTCTACGACGAGGACTACAGCTCCACACTGAACAAGCAGACGGTGGCCGGCGTGCTGGCCCACGAGATCACCCATCAGTGGTTTGGCAATCTGGTCACCATGGACTGGTGGAACGATCTCTGGCTCAACGAGGGCTTCGCGCGCTTCATGCAGTACAAGGGCGTGCACGCAGTGCATCCAGATTGGGGCATGGTGAGCGTTGACTAATAAAATTCATAGCATTTATAACTGATCATATTCAAATCACTTCAGCTGGAACAATTCCAAATTATGGCACTGCATCCAGTGCTCGAGTTCGACGCGAAACTTTCCTCGCATCCGATTGTGCAGAAAGTGGAATCGCCGGATGAGATTACGGCCATTTTTGACACCATCAGCTATGAGAAGGCGGGCTCTGTGCTGCGCATGCTGGAGTCCCTGGTGGGCTCCGAGAAGTTCGAGCTGGCCGTGACCAGCTATTTGACCAAATACAAGTACATGAACACTGTCACCGATGACTTCCTCACCGAGGTGGCCGCCCAGGTAACCGACTTTGATGTTAAGGAGCTGATGCGCACCTGGACCGAGCAGATGAACTATCCGGTGCTGAATGTGCGACGCGCCAACGAAGCTGGCTTCATCATCAGCCAGACCCGTTTCCTGTCCAACAAGGCCAGCTACGAGGAGCCTGTGGAGCCAACTGTATTTGGCTATAAGTGGAGCGTGCCCCTCACCTACTTCCTGGACAGCTCCGAGACCAACGAGGTTCACAGTCTCATATTCCAGCATGATCAAGACGAAGTGGGCGTGGCAGTGAACACAGACGTCAAGTGGCTGAAGCTAAATGTGCACCAGGTGGGCTACTATCGCGTCAACTACGAGACCAGCCTTTGGTCGCTGCTAATCCAGCAGCTGGTCGAGGAGCCGACGCGCTTCGCGATCGCTGATCGTGCACATCTGCTGGACGACGCCTTCGCCCTGGCCGACGCCAGCCAGCTGTCCTACAGCGTGGCCCTGGAGCTGACCTCCTACCTCTCCGACGAAGGCGACTTTGTGCCCTGGTACGTGGCCAACTCCAAGCTGCTGAAGCTGCGCAGAAATCTGATGTACGCCGACAGTTATGTCTCCTTCTTGAGCTATGCGCGCACCCTGCTGACCAATGTGTACAAGGAGGTTGGCTGGACTGTCGAGGCGGACAACCATTTGGGCAAGTGAGTATGGACTAAATATGCCACACTTCAACCTTGATTTAATCCCTTTCTTGCTGCAGTCGCCTGCGTGTTTCCGTGCTAGGAGCAGCCTGCGCTTTGGGCCTGCCCGACTGCCTGCAGCAGGCAGCGACGTCCTTTAACAAATGGCTAGCAGAACCCACGGCGGCCAATCGGCCAGCGCCCGATCTGCGCGAGATCGTCTACTACTATGGCATGCAGCAGGCGGGCAGCGAGGACAGCTGGGAGCAGCTGCTGGAGCTGTTCAAGGCCGAGACGGATGCCAGCGAGAAAACGAAGCTGATGTACGGCCTATCGGCTGTGCAGAATGCCCAGCTGCTCTATCGCTACCTCGAGCTGGCCGAGGACGAGAGCATTGTGCGCTCCCAGGACTATTTCACCTGTGTCCAGAACATCGCCGCCAATCCGGTGGGTGAGCCCATCGTCTGGGAATACTATCGCGAGCATTGGCCACAGCTGACCGCTCGCTTTGGCCTCAACGATCGCAGTCTGGGCAAGCTGATTGCCAGCATAACGAGTCGATTTGCCAGCGAAACTAAGCTGGCGGAGGTCCAGGCGTTCTTTGAGAAGTATCCCGAGTCTGGGGCGGGCGCCAGTTCCAGGCTGCAGGCGATCGAGACGATCAAATACAATATTAACTGGCTCAAGGAGAACGCGGACGATATTGGCAGTTGGCTAAGCGGCTCGGCCGCCCCTTTGACCTCTAAAAACCCATAGTCAAATATAAAATTGTACCCTTATTCAATAAATACCGATTCGTTGTATATTACCGCAATTATAAAATTGCATAATTAGGCTATAATAAAGAATACCAAAATCAAGCCATAAATATATAACATGCATTTTATTTTACACATCCGAGTGGCGATTTTTATGACCCCAAAGGGAATGACTATAGTTCTGATAAAAAGCGAATGTCATGCTTTAATATCTAAATTGTAAACCCAACTCCGATCTGGACTGCCCACGTATGATTGTTTGGATATATGGATATATGGAGTCAATATAAACTTAAGAGCCCCATCATAATGATATCGTGGAATGCGGCACTGGCTAATTGGCCAAATATCGATAATCTGTTTATCAAGTCCAAATAGTTGGTCAGATTCGCGTTCGGCAATTAGTTTCAGTCCAAACGCGCTGCGAAGTAGAAGCATTCACCAAGAGTGCGTATTCCCTTAGCAAGGACTTCAAATCAAAATGGTTGCCTGTGAGTGGAGTGAAGCTATGCAAATATACATATATATAAATATGAACTTGAATTCCATTCGTGATCAGGGCTGACGGCCAAGACTGTGGCCATTTTCTTTGGCCTGGCCGCAACTGCCTTTTGTGTGGCCACAATTGTGTTAGCTGTGGAGAAAGCGAACCTGGAGAATGATCTGCAGGATGCCATGGATAAATTGGAGGTGCTCATAGCGAGCACTTCAACAGCATCGCCCACTGTATCCACGGCGAGCACCTCACCGGGTGAGACCACGCCCAACGGTGGCACCACACCAGGAGGAGGAACGACGCCCAGCGGTGGCACCACACCAGGAGGAGGAACGACGCCCAGCGGTGGCACCACACCAGGAGGAGGAACGACGCCCAGCAATCAGAATCCCATCTACCCCACACTGCCCACCGGACTGCCCAAGCCAGAAGAGGTAAGTGCTATGTGTCATTTATAGCTACGGCTAGACTGCCGTAAAGTCGGCATTAGCACCAATTTATATATTATCATACAAATTACTGTATTTTTTTTTTGGGCCGATTATCGGCTTGGGTTTTCGCCGTGTTTAATTTTTATCTTGGCTAAAAAAAACCGTTGCGCGTTTGTTGGCCAGTGGCCAGCGGTCAGTTTGGTAGCAGCTATCGTACAAATTGGTATTTCAAATGGGCCAATTCATAGAAAATATTAAGGGTGAGCCAGAGCTGAAAGCATTTTTGGGCAAATCGAAAATTTAAAGTTACTCCGTTAGACAAAATCACAGCGGAGCGTGTGGCCATTTTCTTTGGTCTGGTGTCCACCGTCTTGGCCGTGGCTCTGGTGATTGTGGTGGTGCACAGGGACAATCTGTGGCTGCAGCTGTCGGAGGCCAAAGAGAAACTCGATGTACTGGAGGATTATATACAGACCAATGTGCTCTCCGATCTAACAAAACAGTCGCAGGCGCATTTACGCACCGAATTCTAAGTTGTTTAGATATACGAATAAAGAAAACTTGTCAAGTACTTTTGGGATATGTATTTCCGATATTCTTGCTGACTCAGTTCATATAGTTTATAGCGCCGTTTATCGCAAGTTGCCGACACTGGTGCCTAATCAAGATTTGCTCACTTTGTAACGACTTTCTTGTTATCATTTTTCTTATCTGTGGATATTGACCGAATCTTTATAACTGCAACTAGATTGTTTATCGGCTGCCAAGCGAGCTGCGACCCATACGATATCGCCTCTACATGCATCCCGATCTGGAGACGGGCGCTTGCGAGGGCACCGTTTCCATACAGTTCCAGCTGGACGCCGTGACCAATTTGATTGTCCTGCACGCAAAGGATCTGAATGTGCACAGCATTAGCATCCTGAATATGATGGCGCGTATGCGAATTGCCATTGACAAATATTACCTGGATGATACACGCGAGTTGCTAATTATCGAGCTGAAGGAGGTGCTCAGTCTGAACAAAGCCTATACGCTATCGGCCAGCTTCGATTGCAACTTGGATAATCTGAATGGTGTCTACAGAAGCAGCTATACCGATGCCGATGGCAATAAGAGGTGAGTGTACTTAGGCCATTTAAATAGTGAGTACCCCTCGTGCATACCATGTTGTTGTTAGTGTAATGAGTGTAAAGCGCGACTAGTTACATTAATTTACTCGATAAAGCGCGCTTAAAAACTAGCCTAAACTGCGTTGAGTCAATGTTCGTGAGCATAACGACTTCTCTACAAACTTAATGCCGCAAATGTCCAAAAAGCCGGTCTCAGCTGTAGAGCAAAGCTCAATCGAAAGCTTGAACGCAGCTGCAGCTTCGACACAACGACTTTCAGTTGTAAGTTGAAAGCTGAGCGCGACGGTTGTCGTTTTCTCGTAAGCGCGTCGCTTTAAGGAACTCCGATCTCGTCTCTCTCTATCTCTCTCTTTCGCCCACTCGCCCTCTTGCGCGCTTTTGCGAATGCGAATGTGAAACGTGCGCGGCATCGATTTGAATTAAGTAAAGCTGCAGCTTAAGTCAAGTGCCGTTATCAAATAGAGCGGAGCCAATAATTAATACAAGCTGCTGTCACACATGCGCTCAACTCGACATCTAACTGTAATTTAAGTAGAGCGCACATAACCGTCAAAAAAAATTGAAAAAATAGCCAAACTGTAAAGTGCGAAATATGACAGACCTGTGTGTAATAGATATATGTACATATGTATGTACATCTATGCGACATGTGCTTATACACATGTGTATTAGTACAACTAATACGAATGAATACCGTTTGAGTCTTATTTCTGAGAACTGAACAAATTTGGTGCAGTTGTTGTTGCTGATTTTGTTGTTGTCATTGTCCAGCGAGCCGCTGCCTCCGTGCTAATTGAGCGCATTGAGGCGCAAACTAATTTAAATACTTATTCATAATAATAATAGTATGACAGTATTAATAATAACATAAAAAAAAGAACAAATATAATAAAAATGTTTATTGTAAATATTATAATAACAGTGATAATAATAAACCACAAACGCGGCCATGGAAAATTGTATGCCAACTTTGACTTTCAACAATAATAAACACAATAAATAACCGCAACAAGAGGCAGCAGAATTTTCACGCACGCAAAACAGGTTGCAACTGCGCATGCGTTCAACGATTGCTTGCTACACCGCGGAGTCGCCTCACTCCCGTTGCGACTCCAACGGCTAGCCGGCAAACAGGCTTCAGTTTAGTTTTTAGCTCCAGCCTCTCTCATAGTTCACTTGCCGCGCAAGTTCTTGGCCTTAAAATCGGCCAATACACGACTTCGCCTCGCTTCTTGTTTTGTGTTTACATTTACAAGCTGGCTCTGACTCTGGTGATGGCTTTTGGCCAAGCGCTTGAATAGCTGGCAGTAGCTGTTGTTTATCTGAGAAATTACTTTCTTCAATGGCCCAAACGAAATGGGTCGACATCGACTTTAATGTTGTTTCCGTTTGTTGTTGTTGCTGTTGCCGCTGGCCGCTGCCCGCTTGTCGCAGTTGATTCTTGTTTTCTGTACAAACTTCTTTTCTTTTTTTGTTCTTGGTGTTCATGTCTTGTTTTTTTCTTTGGTTCTCAAAAGTTCAAGCTACTCGCATTATTCAAACCTTTTTCATTTTCATTGGCGCTGATTTCTTTTCTGTATTTTTTACCTTTCCCATTTCTCTCTCTTTGACGCCTTTGGCGCAACTGTCGCTGGCTCTATTTAAATTTCTTTCTCTTCTTTGCTGCTTCTGCTGCTCAAAATGAAGGTCATTTAAATTCTTGTTTTTCTTTTCTTTCTTATTAACCAAATTACACTTGATCTTCCTGGGGCGAAAAGGCGATCTATGATTAATTAGATTTTGGAAAAAGAAAACTAACTCTTTAGTGCAGAGCTCTTCACTTTCATTAATTATTCATATTCAATTAATGTAAATACGTTTTTTTTGGATAATAAAGTGAAATGAAAAACGTTTAAATACTATTAACTATATTTTGCCTTAAGGCCGTTGATTCATTAGTTATTTTACAAGCCTTAAATATTAATTCAAAGATCCTGTCCTAAACATAGACAAATAATATACAACGATATTTGATAAATTCATTAATGTTTTTTTTTGGCATTTCTTTAGACTATGAAAAAAATGTGGGAAATAGACGTGCTTTATTTATTTTGTGTATGAAATATTATTTTGCATAATATTTCTTTTGTATGTTGCAGCTTTTATTGGCATTTTTATTTCGTTTCTATTGTTTTTCGTTTGCTTCGATAGCGTAACACTTTAGTCCTTATGTAATTCAAAAAAAAAATGAAAGAAAAACAATTTGATTATTGTGCACAAAAGGCAAACTGTTGCAAACATTTCTTTGTTTTTTGTTTTGTTTTCACTATCAACATTTGGGCAAGTCTGTGGCATTAGCAATTGCAGTCACGTATTGGGGGCCTCGGGGAGGCATGCGTCACAGTGACCCAATCAGAGGCAGAGAGCTGGCAATGGGCCGATTTTTTGTGCGACTCACTTTTTGGGGCATTTGTGGGGCGCACTTTGCATTTATTTATTTATTTGTTTATTTGTGAAAGTTATGAACCGAAACACAAAGTCAGCGTACGTTCGTTCAGATGCACAACAAAATATTTTAATAATAACAAAAAACATTCTGCGAGTGCATTCAACTCGAGGTCGTGAATTTAATTAAAATGAAATTTACTCGAATTTGAGATGATGCCACGTTCATTAGCCGCACAGCATAACTAGCTGTTGGGCTGTTTGACATTTCCTCGAGCTCAGCTCAGAATCAGCGCATCTACCCACAAAAGATACAGATACAATGGGGCGTATAAAATTATGCAGTCGCAGATACTTTGCAGCTGCCACGGAATTGTATGCGGCAAGTGTTTGGCTTACAAGGTAGTCATGCAATTTTTATGCCACTGTTGTTGTTACCGCTGTGGCTTTTGTCTGCAGCCTAATTGAGTCCACGCCAATGCATTGCATCATCGTGGGCGTCAGACGACGATGACGACGACGACGATGACGACGACGACGACAACGACGACAAAGATGACGAGTCGTCACAATGATGAGTTTGATTCGACGCCTGCCTCCGAACTTACCCCTTCCACTCTTCCTAGACAACTTGTGCAGCACACTCGAAATTAGCATATTCATAATATTCAACACTTATGATTCGCATTCGCTCAAGTTGCCAAAGATTAACAAATATGCTCGCATCGCTTGTCTAGCTACATTCGAGTCTTAAGCAGACAGACTCTACTCTGGTACGTACTCAAAATGAGTATGCGTATGTGTACACAATGGTACTTAAAAGTTATTTTATGCGAATTTAGACACTTGCGTCAAGTTTTATTAGCTTGCAAAATATGAGCTACTCATCGGCGTTGTATACAATTTAAACGCGATTTTTGAATTTAACCCAAAAAAATATATTCAAAATTTTATCAAATTGTTCAAAGCTTAAAATTTGCTAATTTCTGTTACACTTACAAAATATATTTATATTCTTGGTCAGTTCCAATAGACACCTTTTCAAAGCTACATCCATCAGCCTCAACGATCGATTAGAAGATTACCTCTTCAATATTAAAGTAACTTTAAAAGCTTCTTAAAGCTATGGGATCCATTTTGTATATCCTCTGTGGCTAAAAGTTTAAATGCTGTTTTGTTACCTTTTATATATTAAGTTGAAATCACTTTAAACAATCCGCATTTTGTACAAATACTCTATGCTAATTGTTTTATTGGCCAATTGTCCATACATTTGTTCGATGACTCGAACTGATTTGACTACCGCATCTTGTGTTTATTGCTAATTCAATTGATTTGCAATGCTAATTTGACGCAAGCAATTTTTTCCCATGGCAAACACCCAAAACAGAGCGAGAGAGACACAATTGAGGAAAAAGCCAACAACCTTTCCATCCATCAGTCAATCACGCAGACGTCAACGCAGACTTCGCCTCGAAAGAAAGTGGCCTGCGGTCGTATCACTGCAATTGCAACAAAACCTGGAAATTTGTAAGACAACATTGTGGTTTGTCAGCGACAGCAATAACAATAACAACAACAGCAACAAACAAATAAGTAAAATAAAGACCGGGCTTAAAGTCGTTACAATTACAAATACACTCGAACATAAAAGGCGAAATGAGCAACTCCATTACGTGACAGTGTTGAGATTACATTTGATTGATCTGCAAACGGAGACAAAATCGCATCAACTCGCATTGAAATCGAGCCAAATGCGACGGAAATGCTGCCCGATGGCCGCAGCCGGCGCAGGCAAAGCAAACAAAATGTTATATCTCTGTTTATAGGGTATTACTGTCGAAAAAGTGATAATGGCAACGTCTGTAATTTGGTCTGTTTACGCCGAGCTCAAATTACGATGCGGCGATGACACAATACTTGTGTCGATTGAGACTTGAAATAACTTTCAAGATAAAAAATAAGTTCATAAATTACTTGAAATTACCGTTCAGTTATTTGTAATTGTTACATAGCTTAGGGCAGTGGTTTCAGCACGGACCCATAATATTAGATTTGGGCCTCAGTCTTAAGATAAATCAATCGAAAATGTTGTGAGTTAAAGCTGACTTTATTTAGGGGTATTGCAATAGTTATTACAACAAGATTGAGCCAGCTAGGAATTGGTACTTCGCGCCGGGTTGCCGTAATTTTTATTTTGTTGTTTCTTTTTTCTCAACAAAAGCATTTGGATTAAAATTCGAAAAATAGCCAGTAATAATATTCAAGTCTTATGTACAACAATTCGTATGTAAATAGTACCCAGTTAGCCATCAGTTAAATATATATATTTATATATATTGACCAAATAGAGTAAATAAATAAAAGCACACACAAATATAAATACAAAAAGTCAACGGCATGTATGCGACGAAAAACGTGCGTCCACGCAGCAGCCTCTCCACAGACGACAATCATCGAATAAAGGACACAAATCGCGTGCACAAGAAATCGCCGAGCAACACGGTCCTCACGCTGGTCGCGTTCTGTGTGTTTCTACTCGTCCTTTGCAGTTTTCTGCTCGGCGCTCTGGTTTATGTGGGCAAAAATATTGCCGACGAGCATCAGAAGCAGCAGGCGAACGGTGGCACTTTAGCTGTGATAAACGACACAATACGCACCATATTTGTGGATCGCGATCAGTTGTTGTCGACGAAGCCAATTTTAAGCGTACTCTCAGGTTTGTGTCATTTTCAAGAAAAATTTAAGCAAATCATTACTAAATTTAAATTCAAATTAAATTCAAAATCAATTCAATGCGCGCCAAACAACAGATTGTCTCATAGCATTTAGCTTTGTATTGCTTGCAATCAATTTGCTCAGCATACCATACTCATGTCGTTATCGGTATCGTTATCGATACGGCGACAGCTGTTTGAAGCGCTTTGTTTGTATAAAGCAATAAAACCGAAACTAATTTATAAATTACTGATAAAAACCAAAAATATAGATAGTCGCGCTATAACCACTCAAGTGCCTACAACGAAAAAAACATTTGCCATGGCCGCCATATCGCCCGAAATCAAAGCCGCCAGCCGTGTTCTGGAGAAACTTGGTTTCCGTCTGCCGGAAGCGCTGAAACCACGCAAATACAATTTGCATTTGCGTCCAGATTTAAATGCAAAGCGCTATACGGGCAACATAAGCATACATCTGCAGGTTCTCGATCCCATTGCATTTATACCCGTCCATATCAAACAACTGAACGTGAGCCACGGGCAGCTGCAGCGCCTGAACGACAGCGGTACTCCTTTGACGGACATCAAGCCGAAGCTGACCTATGCCTATCCGGAGTACGAGTACTGGGTGTCCGAATTCGAGCAGCCCCTGGAGGTGGGCAATTACACGTTGCATCTAAAGTTTAACGGTTCATTGGCTGATCGCATAACGGGCCTGTACCAAAGTTCATACTACGATAAGCTGAATAATCGTACCAGGTAGTCGCCGCTCCGTTTCCCACTAGCTAACAACATACGCATGCACTTAACTAAACCCAAAACATATATGATTATAAATGGAAAAAATGCAGTTGATTAATAAGTTTTACTATTTGCCCCCAGATGGATGGCAAGCACTAAATTTGAGCCCACCTACGCACGTCTGGCCTTCCCCTGCTTCGATGAGCCGCATCTAAAGGCACAGTTTGCCATAACCATTGCCCGGCCCAGTGGCGATGAGTACCATGTGCTCTCTAACATGCCTGTGGCTGTAAGAATTCACTGTACTCCATGTCTTTAAGAGTCATTCTCTAGATGGATTGTTTTTTTCCAGAGCGAGCTGGTCGATGGTGATCTCACGGAGGTGACCTTCGAGGAGACAGTGCCGATGAGCACTTACTTGGCCGCCTTTGTCATCTCGGACTTTGCGCACACCACAACCAAGGTGGGTGAGACCAACATTGATCTGCGCGTGTTTGCACCACCTGCCCAAATCAAGAAAACGGAATACGCGCTGACAATGGGTGCTGGCATAACGGCGTATTATATAGACTACTTCGGTATTTCGTATCCACTGCCCAAACTGGACATGGTTGCCATACCCGACTTCGTGTCCGGCGCCATGGAAAACTGGGGTCTAGTGACCTACCGTGAAACAGCGCTCTTGTTTGACGAAACCAGCAGCTCCAGCGTTAACAAACAGCGCGTCGCTATTGTGGTCGCCCATGAGCTGGCCCATCAGTGGTTTGGTAATCTGGTTACCATGAACTGGTGGAACGATCTCTGGCTAAACGAAGGTTTTGCCTCGTTTATTGAGTACAAGGGTGTGAATCATATGCATCCCGATTGGGATATGGTAAGCGGTCCATTTTCAAGCTCAGCGAAGCTCTTGCCTATATAATTGACATTCTCCAGATGAATCAATTTGTAACTGAAGACCTGCATTCTGTGCTTAAATTGGATGCTACGCTCGCTTCGCATCCTATTGTCAAGTCTATTGAGAGTCCTGCTGAAATCACCGAATACTTCGATACCATCACGTATTCCAAGGGCGCCGCCATGGTGCGCATGCTGGAGAATCTGGTGACCGAGGAGAAGCTGAAGAATGCCACCACGCGGTATTTGAATCGCCACTTTTATGGCACGGCCACCACCGAGGACTATTTGACGGCCGTTGAGGAGGAGGAGGGTCTCGAATATGATGTCAAGTAAATAATTTGTTAGCCACTTCCTCTCCAAGTATTTAATTATGCTCTGCCCGCAGGCTGATCATGCAAACATGGACCGAGCAAATGGGTCTGCCCGTGGTTGAAGTGGAAAAGAATGGCAACAATTACAAGCTAACGCAGAAACGCTTCCTGGCCAATCAGGATGATTATAGTGTAGAGGTCGAGCCATCTTCCTTTAAGTAGGTGCCCCTATTCAACATTACGTTGCACATAACTCAACATTTGCCTGATCTTTCGCAGTTATCGCTGGTCCATTCCCATCACCTACGTATCCAGCGGTGACAGCACGCCAAAGACCACAATTTTCAACTACAACGACAACGAAGCCACCATCACACTGCCCAGCAGCGTTACTTGGATCAAGTTCAACAAGGATCAGGTGGGCTACTATCGCGTGAACTACGCCGAGGAGCAGTGGAAGGAGTTGGCGGCAGCACTTAAGGCTTCGCGTGATCCCTTCAGCACTGCGGATCGTGCGCACTTGCTGAACGATGCCAATGCTTTGGCGGATGCGGCACAGTTGGACTATACCATTGCGTTGGAACTGAGCACTTATCTGGAGGAGGAACAGGACTATGTGCCTTGGAGCGTGGGCACCGCATCGCTGACAGCGCTCAGGAATCGCGTCTACTACACCAGCGTCTACAAGGACTTTACCAAATACGCGCGCAAGCTGCTGACGCCTATTGTGGAGAAGCTCACCTTTACCGTGGGCTCAGATCATCTGGAAAAGTATTTACAACACAAATTCTTTAATTACTTAATTTAATTATATATTTCTATTCCAGTAAACTACGCATCAAGGTGCTTAGCACTGCCTGCGGAGTTGGACATGAGAGCTCGCTGGAGCAGGCTGCCACTCTATTCAAGAATTGGCTGGCCAGTCCGGACACACGACCCAGTCCCGATGTACGCGACGTTGTCTACTACTATGGTCTGCAGCAGGTCAACACTGAGGCCGCCTGGGACCAGGTGTGGCAGTTGTATTTGTCTGAGTCCGATGCACAGGAGAAGCTCAAGCTGATGAATGCGCTGGCGGCTGTCAAGGTGCCGTGGCTGCTGCAGCGCTGCATCAATTTAGCCTGGGATGAGAACAATGTGCGCCGACAGGACTACTTTTCGCTGCTCGGCTATATTTCCAACAATCCCGTGGGCCAGAGCCTCGTCTGGGACTATGTGCGCGAGCACTGGGAGCAGCTGGTGGAACGCTATGGCATCAATGAGCGCACACTGGGCCGTTTGATTCCCACCATTACCGCACGCTTCGCCACGCAAACCAAGCTGGAGGAGATGCAGCAGTTCTTTGCCAAATATCCAGAGGCAGGCGCTGGCACCGCAGCGCGGAAAGAGGCTCTGGAAACGGTAAAGGCCAACATCAAGTGGCTGGAGCTTAACCAGGAACCAGTGGGCAAGTGGTTGGCCAACTATGTGGAGCAGTCAGCGGTGTCAAATCGCATCAATTAAATTGTTGCTCGATGGCAACCTGTAAAATATCCTTAATGTAAAAAAGACAAACTGATTTTTAAATAGTCTTAACGCTCGCAATTTGAGTGCATTGCAAATGTGAATGAAGGAATTGTGAATACTATTTTTGAATAAAATACAAATTGAAACAATCGCTGCGAATTGAAAACAACCTTCGTGGGTTGCTTGATCCGGTATCTGGACCTGGTATTCCATTTGGTTAACCACATTTTCCAGTTTTAGTTTTAACTATTTTATTTTTTATTACCAACTTTGTTTTTATTATATATGTAAGCACTTAAAATAGTTTTTCAATGAAGTCATTTGATAAAAATATTGTTAAGGTACAATTAATAGGGGTTTGAAAATTGAAATGCGAATTATTATTGCCTTTATAAACTTCCACCCATAACATAAGATATTAGCATTAATATCAGCATAAAGTTTGTCCCAGTTTCTAAGAATCAGTTTGCGCCTATTTATGGCTTTATTATCTCGTGCATGACCTACAATTTCGGCTTACTTTCCATTTCCAATAAAATGGCGGAAACGGAAACGGCAAGAAATGTGCGCGTGTCTGTTTAATTTGAACGCTGTGCGTTTTTATGGGCCAGCCAGATTTGATGTTGGCCAAGCTGTTTATGGCAACAGGACACCAGCATTTGTTTACTTGCGGACACAGTTTCTGAGCCAGGCCCACGGCGTCAACAGCGGGCCATTAAGTGAAATTGTTTACGACTTGAATTGAACGCAATTGAATTCGCCAACTGATTATGATATTTTTCATATATACTTTTTATATGTATTATATATTCTATGCTTTAGCCCTGTCTGCGCTGCAAAGCCAATCAGTCAAATGGTGCGTAGCCAAAATGTACCCAAAATGATGGCGACAATTCAATGACAACGCCGGACCCGGCAGTTGCATAAATTTTGCGCTATGGCCCGTTGAATTATCACCAGCGAATTTATACAAATGGCCATATTTTGCAGCGAACACGAATAACACTCAGTTCTGGGCTTAATAATCTGTCGCTCAAATGCGTGTCATTTATTTGATTTCGATTTTATATGAATTTGATGTTGGCAGCTCGTAAATTTGTGATTGGCCGGCATTTAACTGCACTGCTGCTGGGCTCTCATTAAAGTGCTCGCTTTAGTTGACATTAAAGCCCCAATGCTGCTAGTTGGCTCCGGCCCAGGCCAAGGTCATTCCCATCGCGCCCGGCCAGACAGTACGCCAACTATTAATGGAATCGCACGGCGCACGATTGAGACATGATAATGTGTGTATCAAGCAGTTGGACAAAACTTCACCAATTGTAAATGTACTCGCAACAGCTGCAGGCGCCCGAACAGACAGCTCCAAACGCCAGTCCGATTCCCACTTGCATTCCTGGACTCATTTGCTATGCCCCAGTGTGCCATAAAGTTGCCACTTCTGCCGCTTTTCAGCAAACACACTCGGCCTCGATTGGCCCACGGCCAGGCCAACTAATCTCGCATTGTCTACAGCATCGTTGGGCATAAGTAGCCCAATTTGTAGACTCAACTCTGCCATTTGCCTTTTGAGCTACAAATGAGTGCCGCCTTAAATATTTATACAGGCACCTTTCCTATATATATTTCCTGTGCATTGAATTGTTTAAGAATGTTAAATATTAAGAGTTGAGCAAAACTAAATTTAAATATAAGTACCGATATGAAAGATGAAAGAGATGTTTCAAAAACAAAATTCCCTTTATTGGGTGCTCGACTTAATAAATACCCTTTAAGCTTTAAATTAACATAATGGTGTTAGATTTATTATATTTGTCTCCTAATCTTATTTTTTTCAATATCAAACATTTATAATAATTGTTTTTAAGATTCATGGATTGGTTTATGTAAATGTAATAAAAAACCAAATTAAAATGTCAACGTTTAAATGATTTGGCACTGATAAATAACTTTTTAAAGAAAATGTTTACATTTTTCTCTAGTTCGTTGACCCATAAATGGAAATCATCACCTTCGGAAATGTTGTACTATGGTATTTAACAACCTTCAACGTTACAAAATACTTAAAGAGTAACGTTGCTTAAATTGTATAATATCGCCTTCGGCGATAAACCTATAAACTAAAACAAGTAACTATCTACGATTATATACTCGTGTGCTTATAAACAAGACGCTAGACTGAATAAATCTCAAGATGAGTCCAGATTAAGGCCATAAACTTTTCACAAGCTTAATAGAAACGCATAAACTGCCAACAACTAACTGTTTTTTTTTTTTTGCGTGGGACGCGCTAAGCTTTTGGCACATAACAGGCGCGTGCACCTTATATACATATATATATATATATATATATATATACAGCTGCATACTTGGCCTATTGTCTGCTTATCAATAAAATATAATATTGCTTTTAGTATAAACAAATGCACAGAGTTTGTCGTAAAACTCGTTTGTTAGCCATTTAACTGGCTTTTGGGCACTTTTGCATCGCTCATACGCCACGTTGTCACGTTCGGCCGTTGACTTCCACTTGCCAGCTATCTTCCATCTCAAATGGCGCCCATATAGAGTTCCTAATTGTATACACACCGGGCAGCTTGTGTGTGTGTGTGTGCGGGTGTGTGTGTGACAGTCAACAACAGTGACCCCTGATTTTATATTGGTTGCATTGGCATTTTTATGACGTCAAACCTGTTGGAGCGTAATGTAATGAAATTTAATGTTATGGATCGTGCGTACGGCAATTCGCAAACTCTTGAAATTACTTCATTAGCTGCTAATTGAATTGCCAATGCCCTTGACTGTACGAAAAAACGAAACAACAAAAAAATAAGAAAACCAAGAGAGGAACGAGAGAAAGCCTCTTCGCCTGCCTCGCCTGACTAAGTGATTAATATTTTGTTTTATTAGAACTTTAACCGGGCTCG
Source organism: Drosophila lacertosa (assembly GCA_004143845.1). Lineage (NCBI taxonomy): Eukaryota > Metazoa > Arthropoda > Insecta > Diptera > Drosophilidae > Drosophila > Drosophila lacertosa. The sequence continues at coordinate 137,504 of SCDZ01000306.1, read as the reverse complement.
AAACGGGCCAAAAGGCGCAACTGTTGCCGGGCGGAAGCAATCGCTTAGTTGGCAGCTTTGTCGATAAAAACCAGCCTACGGTAGAGCCCAGGATTCGGTTGTCCTTATTTATGTTGTGTTAATAATAGCAAGGCGCCTGCGGCTTCCTGCCATTAATCTTAATTCGGTGCAAATATTCAATCAAGCGATGCGCGCCAGCCCCCCGCCCCCGCCCCCAACCGCTTTCCGTAATTAAAGACACATTAGGCGCCTCGTAAAAATTAAATTGTCAGCTGTCAGAGCCATCTGCTGAGCCTACATCCATCCCGAGTGTCGAGAGTGCCCATTGGCACTAATTAGCGGCACTTGAGCCCAGCCACGCGACACTTTAACCACTTTTAATGGCCAACTATCGATTCAGTCAGCGCGGCTTTAAAGCGTTCAATTAAACTAAATTAATCAAAAATATATAAATAAAAATTTTCTGTTATATCTTTATTATTGTATTTTACGCAGAGACTTACGTTTTCCTATATCATCTATAAGTACACACTGATTGTTTTTTACTAATTGAATTATTTCCTAGACTGTTATTTATAGACAAGCTCAAGATAAACAAATGAATGCAAATTGTGTTTATATTTATATTTTTTTTAAAACTGTATATGTTAGACATTTCTTATTTAAATTGAGGTATTTTTTACCTAAACTATTTTACGCATTTATTTGCCATTAAAAATTACGAACACATTCCAGAACAATGGCAAATGTATTTCTAAATTGAATCAGTCGAGTGCTTACAACTTTGCGATACTCTGTAGCTGGAATTTAAATAAAGCCACAATGGTTTGATGGGCGTGGCAAATGCATTTTCATTGGGATATTTTAGTTTGTAAATTGTGTATAAAAATCGGTCTTAAAGTATTTCAATTTTGGGGCATATAATAAAAAAAATTTAAATGAAATAAAATAAAATAAACATTTCTCACAAGTCTTTTATATTTATGAACTTTTTTGTTGGTTTCTTGTAACTAAATTTAATACCTTTTAGTTTTTTAGATATTTGCGGTTCATCGATTTTCTGCACGGTTCGTTTGCGTATTTGCCAAACAATATTTACGGGTTGGACAGCCAACTACTGATGCGTAGTTTTATATTCCAAAGTGAACAAAAACACATATGTATATACATATATACATACATATATATATATATGCAGATTGATGATGTGGGCGACTGAAGCTGCTATCTGTCTGTCTGCCGTCTGTCGTTGCTCTTTGTATTGTGTGTTTGTGAATAAAAATGCATAAAATGGCATAAAACTGCGGCTCATGTCGTTGGCAGTAAAATTCCTGCTTAAGAAGTGCAATAAAAAGGCTTTAATGATGCGACTGTCTGTAATTAAATGCCAGAGAGCACACACACGACGCCCACACACGCAGTTGTGCAGTTACACACGGCGTATGCGTAATGTGAGTGAACCTTAAGCCAAAGGCGCAATGAATTGGTCTTCAAATGCACGTTTATCATTTTAATTGAATGCTTAAACTCGCGTTTCAGCCTATCTAAATCTAAAATCTAAAGTCCCCGCTGTCTGAATTGTTCACATTTTGTTGTGTTTTTATAAAATTTTTTTGTTACTTAGTTGTCGTTTGGGGTGGGGAACATTGTCTGTGGCCAGAATATGACATTTGATTTATGGCCGCTTGTTATTCGTTTAGCAAACAAGGTCATAAATACACAAAAAAAAGGGAAACAAAAGAGAAATCAAATAGTAAATGTGGTAAATGGAGCAAAACGTTGCAAGTTGCAACATTTAAGGCAATAAATGCCGTTATGCAACTTTCGGTTAAAGTCAACTGGAAATGCGAATGCCAAAAATTCGCCTCATTGCGCACGCAGCTAAGTTTGGAATGCACACAGTGCGTATACGCAATTTGGCGTGCAGTAAGTAATGGCAATGGCTTAGATTTTTCGTCTGCCAAAGCGTAAGCAAATTTTCCATTACAATTTAACCCAGCGATTCATTTGCTTGCATTTGTCGCTTTGTTTATGCCATGTCCGCTGCGTTTATTTTCCGCGGCCAACTCTCATTCCACTTTTCATGGCCATTTTCCATTTTCATTTGAATTCAGCCTGATAAGCCGCCTTTATTGGCAAAGTTTCGATTGCTGCGTTTGCTGTGTGCCGCGCTATGTTGGCATTTATTTAAATTTATTTTCCCACCCAGCAACCCACAATTTGTAAAACTTTTGCATTTCTCTGCTGCGAATGCAAAGTGCAAAATTAGTGGTAAAAATTTGTGCACTTCGCACGCACCCTCATAAATAATGGCCATAAATTAAGCCAACCACACGGTTGACTATCCAAGTGTCCAAGTGTCCAAGTGTCCCTTTGTCCAAATCATTTGACAGCTGTGGTCGCCATTCTGTTGCACATTAAATTCATTAACATTTACATAGCTTCATTTTTAATGAACTGACAAATCTGTGCGGCTTTCACGACGCCTATAAATAAATCGGGACTCACACATGCATAGACGTGGGATGCGTCGCATACGCATAAATCTTGCCTTAACAAGAGAGTAAAGGCGCGAGCGCTCGACAAGTAAATGCCCTGTAGCCAGACATTAAGTGCCCCATAAATCTCAAAGAAGTTACTGCATTTAGAAAATGGTACTTAAATGTTAGAGTAAAGCTCTATGGGATGGACTTAAATAAATATATTATTATAAGTAAATACATTTCTTTTGTATTATATAACTGTAATTATGTGCAAATAAATTGCAACAAAATGATACAAATGCCGTCATACCCCACACGAGCTACTAACGAGGTATTCGAGTAATTAAACCGCACATGGCAGTAAATTTTTATATAGCAAACTCTCGCACATATTAATATGCAAATTAAGATGTTTACAATATTTTCGGATAGCCCGTATTTTGATCTGGCCAGCAATGCAAAACGCGTCACAATGAATCACAACTTTTTTATATTGACGAATGAGGTATTTGGCTCTGCCGACGGCGTTGGTGACAGCGACTTGGCCCCACGTCCCATTACTCAAAACGGGCGCAAAACATGCGTATAAAATATAAATAAAAAATTTAAATATAGCAATGCAAGGAAAGGCAACGGAAAAGCGAAAAGCAATTATCAGAAAATACGTACAAAATATCGAGTGTCTTAAAGAAAAGCGTAATGAAAGCTGAGCGTGATTTAGCTGAGAATCTGAATAATAAAGTATTGGAAAATCACTGTGATTAGTATTATATAATATTATAAAAAATATTTAAGTACTTCATTTAATATGTTTGCTGGTACTATATTTGTTTGTCCTATTGTGCCAAGTATCAGTTTGTTCTAACTATGCAATGTGTTTGTTTAACCTATAAATAGAACTGTTGTTTTTCGGCTCTTTTACGACCCGGATAAGTCAGATAGCCTCGATGCCGCCTACCAATTATTTTTTTCTTAGGAATTCTTTATGAATCTTAAGCAAAAAAAAATAATAATAATAAGATCCTAATATGCGCGTGTTTGTGCATATGATTTGTATTGTTGTATTGTGGACAGAATTATTGGGTCAATGACTGGTTGTTGTTGTTTCGGGCAAGTGAAATTGTTGGTTTAACTTTCACAATAATTGCAAAAATCAACTTGGCTGATTGAAAAGCCCACCATTAAATGTGTGGCACTCAATTTTCACGGTATTCTCTGGCGTCTTGACTAAACAACTTGTTTTCCGTGTTGGCATAAATGAAATGCCATTTCATTGTGTGTTTGCAGTTGCCTCTGACTTCTGTTTCAGCTGCTGCTTCTGTCTGGAAAATTCAATCACAATATTATTGTATGGCGTACAAATAGCGAATGTCGACGACGCCATCAATCTCTTGCCGCTTGCCGTTGCAGTCGCCTCAACTTGGCATAAACAAGCGCCACATCAGTATGATATACAATTCGAAAAAGTCTCCTTTCCCCCCTCCCCCCACCCCTCCACGTTCGCAACCCCCTCGCCAAGCTCTTGGCAGCCATATGTCTGTCCAACGCACAAGAGTCATAAGTATAATTGGGCCGCAAGTGTCGAGGGGGAGGTTGAGGGGTTCACTTTTCTCATGGCTTGTTTACAATTAATTAGGATTGTTATGTTGCCATTTTGTTCAATCATTTCTTTGTGTAATGCGCTTTATTTTATTATAATTTCGGCGGTTCTGCATAAATTGCGAGAGCTTCCACGACTTTTAATAGCCCGCATCAAAGTCAACAAAAATTAAGTCTTTATTTATTCACATTTTATTTATAGGATAATTGTTGTCTGCTAAATGAACAATAAATAAGGTGCATACAACTCTTCCAGCAATTATCATATATGGAAAAGTGCAAAGGACTAATGACAATGGTTGTCCTTTTGCCCCTTTTACCCCTACCTAAACTTAACCCAACCTTAAATAACTAATCATAACATTATATAAACTAAAATCTAATTTAATTTAACACTGCTTAACATAACCTAACCTAACTTAGCCTAACATAACCTCACTTTTGATAATATTTATGTTTTCGTTCGCCATTTTCGCTGCGCAATTGACAATTCCATGAAAGTAAATACGCAATTCCCAATTACACATTTATATAATAGAGCTTAGACGTACAGTTTGTGCCGCATTTCAGATTGTATTTTTCCAGGGAATTACCTCGCGGTTAAATCGCTGTTTGCTCATTTTAAACAGTTTACATATAAATTGTGCCAATTTGATTCAGCGATGTCAAACGACAACAGGTTCACGGCCAAGCAGACTGGTTTAAATATGTATATGTATGTATGTATATATACATATTTATATACAAACTTAACTGGAAGTTCAGTTGCCTTTTGTTGGGCTCAAACTCAATAATAACACCACAGACATCCTAGATAAGTCATCCTTAACGCGCAGACAAGAGCTGAATTGCTTTGAAGTTTAGTTTACTTTAGTTGATGCCAAATCAGATCTATAATTGAGATATATATATGTGTGTGTGTATTAGTATATGTGTGCCAAACTTTTAACGGCGCTATTAAAAGTTAACAACAAAAACAACAACTACTATTTTTATCTACTCGGTTGAGTCAGCATTCTATTTGGATCAATCGCAGTTGGGCTGTGGTGCGATGTGGTGCGATGTGGTGCGATGTGGTTCGACTTGTTGGCCTGTCGCGCGCCAATAAATATTTTGCATACATTAAGTGTGTCTCCGAAATAAATAAATAAACAATAACACGTGTCTTTAGTCGAGGCAGCTCCGATTTTGGAAATGTTTTGCTCTGCGATCTTAATTAATTCATTCCATTTGCTCATGTTAAATCAGCTTTTAGCTTAAACACGAATTCCATTGACCATTAGATTAACATTAAAGTTGCCAACGACTGCGACATACACTGCCTTGCCACTTCTCTGCCATTTGTCCATAACCATAGCAACTGACAATTGACTGATATTGGCATTTGCCATATTGTCAACGTGACTCGGCACACGGCAATTTTACATAAGTATTATCTAAGGGACTGGCACCAATTTGTCGCAAAGTATTTTGCAAATTATTTTGCGAGTTCAGTTTGTACCCATCGGGAAACTGGCTATTTTGGTATGTTATGTGCAACTAAGCAAAATATTGTTAAAAATAGTATTCCTAAGTTGGGGTACACAGGTTTATTTGTTCGTAATATATAAACACTCTGGTAGCCTTTTCTTTTTTAACCCTGTTTCCAATTAAAAATAGATACAAGCGTATGAGCATATAATAGAAATATATATTCAGATGAAAGCAATTAAGTGATAAAAATATTTCCGATAAGAGTTACAAATAGAGTCACCTTTTTGAAATGTATCTATTTGTTCACTTTTATGAGGTCCTTGATTGGAAAGACCTATTGCTCCGACACTCAAACAGAGAATGGGGCTTAAATCAATTAATTTCGATCTTAAGCCATATTTTATATTATATGTAATGTATAGCTAAGAAAAATATTGGCTTATTTAATTAATCATATATTTAATTGCAAACAAATATCAATGCATTTAAAAAGTTATTTAAAAAAAATTATTTCTCACTGGCAACAGAACATACCATGATTACAGGGTATTTATCGAGTGAACTACACTGAACGAGAGTACTTTTGCTAAATTTGTTACACATGTTTTCCATTTTATATTTGACACAGAGCAGGACTCTGTGATTGAATTGCAGTTTGTTTGGCATTTAGGCAATCGCAATCCTTGTTTGTGTGTGTGTGTGTGTGTGTTTGTATGTGTGTACCATGTCATGGCCTATCAAATTCCTTTTTACGACTGCCACAAACTCCCAGAGGCCACTAACAACGTGCCAAATGGCAACAACAATGCCACAAAAGCAACTAACAGTAACAACAGCAACAACAGCAACAACAGCAACAACAACAACAACAATCAAATAGAACACTAAAGGAAACGTAAACGAAACGAAAGATCGTCAAGTCGATGGCAAAAAGCCAAAGATTTGATACGTTACACCAGGCTTAAGCATGCATAAAGCAAGTCCTTCCCTCACTCCCCATTCGTAGCAGGATCAGGAGACGACAACAAGAACAATTCGTACGTGACAGGCAAAGAACATGAATTCCGAGAACTTGGATATTTGTGGTTTGGTTCTGTGTGGGTGGGTGGGTTGAGTGGTGTTTAGAAGGCATTGTGGCCACATGTTTGGCATCTCAACGACGCATTTGGACCAAAAATCAGAGCCTGTGCTCATGTTTTTGCCATGCAAATAGATTGTTGCCGCTGGCAAATTACAATGAAAACGAGTCGTGTTAATTAATTGGCGCTTGTGCAAAGCTGGCCAGAAGTGTGAGCCACTTTAGTAAGCGATAAATAATTTCAATTTGCACGCTCGCCAGCGTGGGTCAACTTCGTGTGGGTCGCGAAAAAGTAGGCAACAGTAATTTACGGCTTAATTTCTCTTCCCCCTCCCGCCCATTGATAACGCACATTTGAATTGCTAACTGGGCTCATACATATAAATGGAACTGTGAGTTTATTGCCTCTCCCACAGTCCCTTTTGGCCCCTTTAGCACTCAGTACTCAGGGCGACGGCTTCAATTGCCGTTGTATTTGTATTCAATTTATGCGTTATGACCGACACACAATCGCATTTGTGTGTGTGTGTGTGTGTGTGTGTTTGTTTAGATATAAACAAAGACGTATTAGTAAATTTAAAATACAGCAAAAAAAGGCCATTTCATTTGCCCGTAAATTGAATGATACGGTCCCCGCTCCGTCGGCTCGGAGCCAGACAAGTTGAACGCATGGCAAATTTGATGGCAAAGGGGACAGTTAAATTTATTGTGCGGTTGCCAGAGTAACATTTTGGCCATGTCTGCATATTAGTCGGCTGTGCCATATTTTTTTTTTTTTTTGGCAACGCATAAAAACTGATACAAGTTCATCGCAACTATTTGAAAGCCTTTGACTTTGATGTCACTTGCGATAAATGCTGGTAAGTTTGATGAAAAGGTTCTTGTCGCTAGACTAACTGAATGTTATGCCCCTCGTTATATGTCGCCATCGGGCCATAACACATATGATTAGCATAGTAAAGTGAATCAGATACTAACTCACATGCATTGACAGGCAACCAAAACGCCAGACTGGCCATTGACCAAGCTGCCTCCTGTGACTCATTGCGTATACTTAATATTGGGCGAACTGAGTGAATTGCATAAGTAGCTCATAAGCCTGTCGCACATCATGCATAAACGCAATATAAATTGTGGCCCAGACTACAATTTTACCCTAATTTCATGTCGTGCAACGTGTTTTGCATATTCAGCGCCCAGCGCCAGGTGGCCCTAATAAATGGCCAAGTTTCGTTGCTTTGTGGCCAGAATTGTAACTAATAGTGGCATTTGCATATGTGTATTACATATATACATATATGTAAGTATGTATTTATTAAAATGTATATGCGCCCACAAAGTTTTCAACACATGCTGCACTTTATGAATTTCGAAACATTTGTTTTGGCTCACACGCGGTTTTGGCCACAAATGTTCTGCTCGGTTCTTTAATGAAATTCGCGGACAATTATAACTAAATGCGCCAAAAAGTGCACAGCTGGCACTCTAAATACTTGCACTTGAGTGGCTCGATGGGGTTGTTAAATGTCGGCCAGGATGAACAAATTTATGCATTTATAATAAATGTAAAATTTTAAAACAATTTTACATATGAATTAACATTCATTTGGAGTTCTTCTTTAAGGGGAGTCTTTTCCTTTTGTAGTCAGTAAATTAAAGGGGATTGTGTAAAATATAAGATATTAAAAAAATGTTAGCTAGGATTTTAAATAATTATTAGTTTAACTAAATGCATTTACTTTAAATAACTCTTTATTAAGGGCATTAAAAGTTAGAAAATTGGTTTATATATTATTCCACACTGTAGTCTAGAGTTAACAAAATCATTCAGTGCTGAACAACTTTTACTCGTTGTTCGATTGGTTTAATAATAGAATGACTTGAATCTTTCATAAGCTGAGTTAGCAAATTGTTGCTGTTTATTAACTATTTTGGCCACATTCTCGTCAACTGGTTCACACACCCACTGACTGCTGCTGTGTGCGGGTATATTAAAGTCGTGCCCTCAAACGTTTTCTCTAATGACTTGTCGTAATTAGTCAAGGGCATGAACATGCACTCTCACAAACACACACACACACACGCACACACACACACGCACACATTAGTTTGGTATTTTAAAATGGCTGATGGGTTGGGTTTGACAGTGGTCGCCCGCTAAGCCGAACGCTTGGAACAGTTGCCGTCAGTTGGCGTCTAGACCGAAAGCGAATTTATGCGCTCGATAGACATCTTAATTGCCGGGGATTAGGCTTGAGCGGGGAAGCTGCTCTTAAAACTTACATGGCATTCATTAGTCTGAGGACTCCATTTGGCCAAGGAATAGAAAAAAGAGATGCGACTAAAATGTGACTGCTTTATTTAGATAGAGAAGAAGATAGAGAGAGAGAGAGAGAGATAGACACATTTGAGCAGATCAGTAACATAACGAGTACATGCGGTAAATATAAGTAGTATTAAATATGACTAAGTATTTGCTAGGAATAGTATATACTTATATATATATATATATATATATATATGGAGTTGGCTCAGTTGGCCACAAATTGGAATTGTTTGCTTTTTCGTGTTGTTATTTTTGCTGCTTCTGCTGCTCTTATCACAGTTACGAGTACCTGCCCCCCGGCCCCTTGCCCCCTTGCTGAACGCGCTCAGTAAACGCCACTTGGCGTTGATGCCGCACTTGACTGCGGGTTGTGGTGATGGCCATCAGGGTCATCCTCCCGGGCGCTCTCCTTTTGCCAGCCACGCCAGTTCAATTTGGCCCGCAGACCCTTGAGCGTGCTCGAGCGTTTAGCCTTTGCCTTGCGCACTTTGCCACTGCCCGTGGCAGCCACGCCCGCTGCAGTTGTTGCTGCTGTTGCTGCTGTCACTGTTGCTGCCACCTCGCCAAGTGGTCCGCCTGCCTGCGGCTGCCGCGTGATGCGCGTCAACTTTAGACGCGAACGTGACAAGCCCGCCCCGGCAGCCGCACCCACCACACTCGACTGACAGCTCAGCTCATCGATGGCGCCCATCGGACGCTGGGCGCACTTGTGGCGCCCCGCCAGCTCGCAGTGCTCCTCGGGCCATTGCAGCTCCGCCTCCAGCAGCGAGTGGGCATCGCCCACTGAGGACAGTTGCGATATTTGTGTTTGCAGCGTTCGATGGGGATGTGGAGTTGCTGCTGCTGCTGCTGCATCGACTGCTGTGATGCGTGCTGCAAACAGATCCTGGCGACTGCGGCTCTGCGTGCTCAGCAATGTGGCATGCGAGCTGCTCAGCGAGCCGCGTTGCAAGCGCTGCGAGTTGCGACAGCCGCCGCCCGCCGCAGCTGCGGCGCCTCCGTTGCTGCTGCTGCCATTGAGCGTGGTCAACGTGGTCGTGGTGCGCACGCTGTCCTGTGGGGTAGATAGTGGAAGAGGAAACAGCGTTAACAGAGTAGATTAGATCAATTAGAGGTCCATTCAGGTATTCAGGTGTGTTTTTACCGTATGCAGGCGCAGGGAACCCGTTTGGTTGCGTCGCAAGGCGCTGTAAGTGTGCGGCAAGCCCTGGCCCTGATGCTTGCCGGATAGCCGGAACTGGCGGGCCAGCGTGACCTGCGGGTCGAAGGGAAATTGAGCCGGGAAATTGACCACAAGGCGCATTGGGCATCGACACTCACCTTGAAGGCCTCGCGAAACTTGTGACTCATGATATTGTAGAGCAGCGGATTGATGCAGGTGGACAGGAAGTAGAGCACGCCGGACGTGTAGTTCAGCACGTTGAAGACATCGTTGAACCACTGCGAATTGATGCCAAACGTGGAGCCGTAGACAGCCATCAGGCGCTGCGCGTGGAACGGCGCCCAGCAAATGAAAAAGGCGACGGCCACAGCGACTGAGGCACAAAGAAAAAGATATACCGATTAACTTGTCAGTGGATTGTTAAGCGGCCAGAGCTTTGGCGGCTTTTGGCTCACCCAGCATCCGGATGACGCGCGTCTGGGCGCTGATGCCGCGATTAACGTCGTAGCTGCGACGCGGCAGCGCCTGCAGCAGCCGACTGCGCTTCAGCTTGATCCCGATGAGCACGTAGAGCACACAGATCGCCGTCATCGGGCCGCCGAAGAACAGAAAACCGGATACGGCAAAGACATGTGCGAAAAAATCGTTGTTCATCTGTCAAAGACAAATGGACATGTAATGCGATGCGTACAACGAATATAAGTATACCCTAGCAAGCACAACGAGGGTATATTGAGAGTCGACTTTGAACAGCATTTACCGTACATGATGAGCCGTCGCTATTCGTCACCACGGAGAACTGTATGGCCTGGGGCAGGGCCAGCAACAGGGCGGCTATCCAAATGGCAAAGATGAACTTTATGGCACGCGACAACTTGGACATGGTGTGCTGCCTAACGAAGGGAACGAAGGGAACGAAGGGGCGTCAGTCAAGCCAAAGGTGAGCTGGGTAGAGGGGGGAACTCACCTGAAGGGATGGCAGATGGCGATGTAGCGTTCCACGGTAAAGGAGGTGATGGTCAGCACGGTGGCATTGGCCGCCGTCTCGGAGAGCACGCTCTCCAATATGCAAATGCCGTCCGAGAAGGGATAGTTGTCGGGATGCCACAGATTATACAGATCCTGCGGCATGCCTGCGTGTGGAGCAATAGGAATAAGTTGAGCAGGGGTATTCCTGTCAGAGCTACCTACCCGAGCACAAGAGTATCAGATCCGATATGGCCAAGTTGAACAAATAGAAGTTGGTGGCCGTGTGCATAAAGTTGTTGCGCGAGATGACAATGCAGGTGATCAGATTGCCCAGCACGCCGGCCACAAAGATCAGGGCATAGCCCACGCTGAGCGTGGCCAGCAGGCCCATGTGGGTGGCCATGGGGGGTGGACGTTGTTCCAGCAGATCCTGCGGCTCGATGCCTTGCAGCAGGCTGGTCAAGTTGCCCGCTGATATGTTCAGCGCTTGGGTTAAATTCAAAAAGAATTTCTCATTGTGAAACAATTGCAGCTCGGACAAAGGGGGCGTGCCCGTGGCAAGGCCAACGCCCACGCCCACGTCGACGTTGGACGTATTTGTTGCCAGCATCGTGGCAGACATGTGCGACTGTATGTGTGTGTGTGTGTGCGTGGGTGTGCGTGTGTGTGTGTCTTCAGTGTCGCCGTTGAAGTGTCATTTGATAGTCCAATTGGACAAGCAGACAGCTATTTGAAATAAATATGCCAATTGATATATATATATGTATATGTGTATATATATGTATATATATTAAATGCACAATAAAAGTGACGAATTTAAGTAAAAACCAATTTCGTCTATTTTGAGTGCATGTGTGCTTTTTATTATTTTGAGTGGTTTCTTATTTGTTATTTGATTATTTTCTGTCTGTAATGTTTTCATAATGCGCAAAGTTAGCGCATTAAATTTACGTTAGGATCGCTCGGCGACCAAGCTGCCAAATATTTCGTGTATAGGTGAACACAGGTAAATACGGACTAGCAATTTGATGCCCTTGATGGATTTGCGGAATCCTTGAAACTTCATTTGCATTCCTAAGTGGCATTTAATTCAATTTGCCTCGCTAGCAACACAACAGAAGTCTTTGCCTTATAAGGCCTATTAACTCAAGGTCATGGCCCTAAAGGGCATGCTATTTAAATACCCTATATAATATTTTTATGTACGCGCACTTGTTTCGCTCAGTCATAAAGAACTGTTAACAACTTTATGATGACATTGTTAATATTTAAAAAAATACAGCGAATACACCGAAAATATCAGCGAATGTTTTGTTATGTTATAAATATTTATGCAAAATGTATACGTTATTTTTATTTTTTAAGAATGCTGTCGAATTGGATTTTATTATTGTACATATATAAAAACGAAACTGGTTTTGATTGTGTAGCTTGCTATCGTTTTTTATTAACTATTATTAAATGTGTCGGCGTTTTGGCCAGCGGCTCGAATGTGGCCAAGTCGCATCGTGAATCGCATCCATAAGTTATGCATCCGAGCTGCCCATAAAGTCTCTTCGAATCACTTGTTTCATTTTTTTCTCTTCGTTTTAGGAAAGTTTTTGCATACACAATTTATTATATATTTTCTGTTGATTTTTTGATTTTTTGATATTTTTTTGTGTTTGAATTTTGTCACATTTTATGGCCTTGCCAAAATTGAGGATCGAGTTTGCACCGATTTGGTTTAATGAATGGCTGGCTCTAGCGATCGCTAGATATCATTAGCTTCTGAAAGCCACAACAAACAAATGATGATAAATGCCAGACGTTGACCAGAAAATAAAACAGCGGATATTTGGAAATTTTAATTGGATTTGCATTTCTTTCTAATGGCTCATTGAAACATTTTGTGTATTCACTTTAAGCCAATTAATTATAAATGTTGTTTGTGTTAATCAGCCAATGCTGGAAATCGTTTTGTGCATTTTAAACACGTTTAATTGAAATTTATTAAATGTTGCCAGCCACATTTTTATGCAGCTCTCTTCTTAATTCTCTTTTTCTTTTTTTTTTTTTGATTGCTTTGAACTGCTTTGATATTGTTTTGAGTTATTTTGCGAACAATGCACTTTTGGTTTTTTTTTAATTTTTTCGTTTTTGTTTTTGACTTCACTTCACTTATTTGCATTGCATTTTGACTGGAACGTGAACATATTAGTAACAAAGCGCTAAAATCTTGATTATGAACTTATTAACAAGATTTATGGCTTTTGGCCATTATTGTTATTATTATTTATTATTTATTATTTATTGTCTATATATTGAGAATTTGTGTCGCGTGTTTGCTGGCAACATATGCTGCATACAAAATAACGTTTTTAAAATTATGATTATTACTTGTTTCTAAATTGCGGCGTATTCGACGCGTCTCGTTTCGATTGCGACTCGTTCTACGCGCAGTCGGCCCACGAGCTGGTCGACAGCGACAACAACTGGCCGCAGCATCCGATTAACAGCAACTGAATTTTGGCCAAAAATCTTCTGCTCAGCTGCGACGCAAGCAGCAACAGCGACGCAACAGTCGCTGTCGCTGTCGCTGTCGCAGTCGCAGTCGACGTTGGCAGCGACAGCAAGAACTACCGGTTGCTTATGGCCAACTCTGCGACGGCGCTCCGTTGCTCTCTCTCTCTCTCTCTCCCTCTCTCTCTCTCTCTCTCTCTCTTTGTGGCAGTTGAAATAAAAGATGCAAATACTTAATATGGTGGCATGCACTTAATCTTATTTAGTGGCATCTTTAAGTGTGCGCGCGACTTGCTGATTACTGATTAAGTGTGTGTGTGCGTGTGTGTGTGTGCGTGTGTTAATAATGCTGACCTTTCGCCTCCTAATGACCGCAATGTTTACGCACTTGACATAGCTTCAATTAAATGCAAAGCAATTTACAAATGCATTTATAACTTGATTAAACTTTGACTTTAATTCCGCTTTTCAGTTTCCATAGACGAATTTGTTTACGTTATCAATAGCAAGTTAAAGGCAGCGATAAGAATTGAAATGGCCGAAACAAAGCGGTCGCGTGGTCTTTATGGCTTGTTAGTTGGTGAGATTTTATGGGTCCGCTGGGCGCTTGTTAGCCGTCAGTTTTATGGGCGTGTGCGAGCGAATCTATCATAGCTTTAGGGCTCATAAAAGTTAAGGCCTGGTCCATATGAACGCTGCGATTGAGGAATAGCGTGCGAGTGACAGGGCCAAAACAAATCAAATTCATTGCATGCATTCAATTTCTCAATCTTTATGCAAATAATGCAAAACAACACATTTTTTGGCACTTGATCAAAACAAAAGTCCTAAGCAAACAAGCCCTACGCAACACGCCAACAGATGGCGGCATCCCCAGGACGTGGTCCACGTATCCTTGCCAATGCCAAGGCAAACACACAGCACGTGCCTGAAGACTCACTCAAACCCCTGTTGAATGGCGCTTGGACCAAACTGTCAGCGGTCGCTTTTCAATTTTCAACTTGGGCCTCAGCTTTGTCTTGGCTTTTTGGCAGCACAGTGTTACATTTTCTTTCTTTTCATTCACTTTCATTCACTTTCATTCAATGCTAAGAATTCGGTTGGTGTTTTTTTTTTTTAGTTTAGTTTATGAACACCAGGCATGACATCAGCAGGGAGTCTCGTCTTGTGCGCCGTTTTCTGTTTTCTTTTTTTTTTTGAAGTTGTTGTTGCTTGTAGTGGCAGCTCGACTTGAGTTTTGTGCAAGTTTCCAATTCATTTAGTTTTATTGCAAGCCAGGCCATGCCCCCCTGCCCGGCTAGCTTGGGGCCAAAAGTCGTTTGCAGTTCGACCAACCCGTTGCCCATTGTCGGTCCCAGCCAAAAGTTAAATATAATAATTTTCTCATCAGGCACGCAACGCAAAACCCATATCAATATTTATTTTCTATACTCACATTTTTACTTTTATATCCTGCAAAAAAAAAAAAAAAACTTATTACCACTCGCAAACAAGTTGTCGCTAAACCATACGAATGTACTTTTGTTAGTTCACATTTTTTTTATTTATAAGCAGCTAAATATACCCTGTAAAATGAATGCCCATAAAAGATATTCGAGCTGGAAAGTAATTTGCTATTGGTTGCTGTTGCCTGTTTATTAACTTTAATTATTATCAGAAGCAAAATACCTGCTCCTTGGAAACTTTTGAATTCGTCGCAGCCTTCCCGCAGGGTGAAGTTGTCCACAACATGTTCTTCAGGGCACTTCTTTGAATTAAATTTAAGTTAGCTAAGTTTTCATTTGACGCATTTAGTAAATAGCACCTGTTCAGCAAGCAGAAATTGATTTAAACACTGCTTGCTGGCATGACATGGCACTTTAATTGAATTCTTTTAGAATATTATATTTTTTGCCATTTTGCAATTTGTTTGCCGCACGCACGCGGCCAACAAGTCATCGACGGCTAATTGCGGTCTTCGATTAGCAGCTGAGCCCATCATAATTGAATTGCCGGCTTCATTTGATTAAAAACAAAGCCCACGCCAAATTCTAAGAGCTTTCATTAGGGCCGTACAACGGGTCGTATGGGTACTGTAAAAGCCGGCAGTTTTCTTTTTAATGAAAAGTTCATTGCGCCCAACCAGGCTGAAGCCAGCAGCCAGGATACCCGCACTTGGTCTTATTTCACTCAATTAAATGCTACTCAGAGCGGATGGCTCATTAAAGAGTGCTTAAAAACATTTCAAGCGGCCCAAATTGCGCCTAGTGTGGTCAAGTTATCGTTATCGTTATCGTTATCGTTTAACGCACTGCACTCGTAAATCAAGATAAGCGCCCCAAAAGAACCAGCCAGCCAGTGGAGCTGCCATCAACTCTGCGGTCGACCCTTTTTGATTTAAGCCAAGCAATTTAAGCCGCTTTCCAGCTCGCAGTTGCCCTTCGTGGGTGGTCCACATGTGCTGGACTCGACGTCAAATTATGCTAATCAGCTGCTTTGTCCGCATGTCCAATGTGCCGGGTCGAGTGGCATCTTCAACGGCTCCTCGGCAATTACAATTGAATTGTCGTCAGTGGCAAGGTGGCGTATACGCAATTAAGTGGTGTCAGGCTAAACGAATAAAAGAAGCGTCCGCTCACAAGAATTGTACATTTTGTAGTGTTTGTCGAGCCATATCTTATCTGCATATCTCATGAATAATCCATAGAGCAGGAAAACTGATTATTATCTGTGATTATGTGCGCCACATTCAGTTAAGATATCCTTGAGATTAAATATTTATAAGAGCAATGAAAGGCAGCTGATGTACAAACGAGACGAACTTTGTGTATTTGTAATTTACTATTAATTGAATATTCAAGGTCAAATAACAAAGGCTTAAATTAAAACAACATAGAGAAATAACAAGTTGCATCGATTTTATATATAATTTAAGCCGTTTTTTACTTAAACTATTTATATAAAAATATTATATATTAAAGGGCTGTTAAAAAATAAATATATATAAAGTTTAATGTAAAGTTTAATGTAAACATTTATAAAACATTCTTTAAAAGGAATATATCGCTGTCCTTATTATTCATTTACCTGCGTATATATGCACATATATATTTTTATCTTTGGACTCAACAGACTTTCTGTTTGAGTTTATTTTCAATATACAAAAGTAATTTATCAAGCACACTCCAAAGTGATTATAAATTTGCTTTGTTTCTATTATTCTTTTTATTTGTCTTCACATTCATACAAAATGGCGAAATTCGTTACATTTTCATTTTAAAAATGTTTGCTTCAGCTGCTTGGGCCCAAACCGCATTCGGACGTAATTACGGGCCGCTGACAAAGTGTTCGCGGTATTGGCCCAAAGGCATAACCATAAACAATAACAGAAAAACAGCAGCAAAAAGCCGATGTAAAGCCACAACTGCCATTTCCATTTCCATTCCCGGCACGTCAATTGAAACCCGTCAGTCTTAGAGCAGCTCACAACAAAAAACAAATACGAATACCACAAATCTGTGGCTGGTTTAGCGAGCCAAAGATTAATATGCGGTCCTGCTACAATGATGGCGGTTGTCCGCAATATCCTGCAAAAGAAAGAACCAAACAAAAAACATTTGTTTTGGTATTTTATGGGCGTTCAACTTGCTGTCAGACTAAGAAGCTTTGATTTCGCGTGAGTTTTGATTGTTTCGCCAGCGATTGCCTTGCTTAACCAGTTGAACGTCAACGGGCGGCGCCTTGGCCAATAAATATTAAAAGTAAGTGCTAGTGGATTGGCCCATTTGACATTTCAATATGCTCAGTCTAAACTTTAATTCAATTCAATTCAATTTCATGAAATTGCCTACCATTTAAGGCAGCAGCTCTTTATTACGCATACGTCATGTAACACATTGTGAGCCTCAAGGTAGAGTGCATGAATTTATGAATGAAATTATGCCCAAAATGTTAAGAGCCCCCCTCAAGCAGAGAGAGAGAGAGAGCGACAGAGAGAGAGAGAGAGGACTAGGGCGCTCTGTTAGCTAACAGCTGTTAGCTGTTAACAGGCGAGGCGGCAAGTGCCGCCTCAATTGCCACACGGAAACTCAGTCGAACATTGACTGCGCTGCACGACGGATGTTGGCGGGCACCACTTCATAAAGGGTTAATACAAATATAACTTATCAAGCTCGACGAACAATTATCCTTCCTACAATAATTTTATTAAAATACCAAAAAAAATTCTGTTGAAAGTTAAAAGTGAAAAAAAAATGTACAAACACTTTTCATTCGTTCAAAACACGCGCAGTTATCTAAAGTCATAAATTCGGCTAAGATATCATCGCGGAAGCTCCTTGGTGCGCCCATTGTTATGCCCAAGGATCCGCCAAGGCGCCGCAACAAAATCTAGTACAAAGCGAATCGGGAGACAGTGTAAAATGATATTAACAATTGTTCGCGAGTTCTCCTTTAACCGGCTAAAGTGACGGCAAATCAAATAAAAACGACAGCACTTTTTTAATGGCCTTTGTCATTTAATCGTATTTACGGTAAGCCAAATTTTTACTTTAACTGTCTGTCAGTCGTCTGAGAAAGCTGAGCTCCTGTTGCGGAAGAGCATTAGAAATTGGCCTTGGCCTGAAACATTTAAAACATTTGTAAAATTAAATTGCCAATCTTCAAGTCGAGGACAGAGATAGAAATTTTGACATTATTATAGCAATTAAATTTGAAATACACAAACAATTGATTGGCCTCCGTCACAGTAATAACAAAGATTATTTGTTGACTTAAGGCTGCCTACTAGCCCAGTTTACTTTAACGCCTGACTTGGCAACTTAATTATTCCCTGTACTGACATTAACTGCTATCAAATATGCAGAGTTTAGAAATCAAGTGTCCTTAATGTTTATGCAGTGGTTGTTGATTTTCGATTCACGACATGTTTGGCAATAAACAAACAGAATTTAATTTCAGAAAATAGTTAGTTTTGTGTCTTTGGTGAGTTTTTCAACAGCTTCAATTACAATCAAATTTAGACAAAGTAAAAAATGCTGTGGTTAACCGATTAATTAAACTTATTAAATTATTATTAACTAATTAATAAGCTTTATTATAAAAAAGGGCAACTTAAATTCTATAATCAAAGCAGTAAAATTCAATGGCAATCTTATTCGGATTCAACAACTAAATTGAGGAGAAAATTTATAAAATAATGTGAGAAATTCTGAATGTTAATTTAATGCCAATCGTTTAATATATATATATATATAATATATATATACCATGTACTCAAATATAAAAAACTGTTTATAAATAATATATTTACAAAAATTTTAAAAAATATTTGCAAAGAATTTAAACTTATTGTCATATACTTTTCTTTTATTATTTTAAAGTACATTTTGCGTATAATAAGTAGAGTGTTCATAGAGTATAAAGTATAGGTCGGTCAGTAACTGCTCAGTTTATGTTATATTTTGTGACTATGCTATTGATAAAGACAATGCCTTGTTATTATTATATTATATTCTTAATAAATGATAAAGCTATATTATATAAAATAATTTTAAAATTTTACTACATATTTCGACATTCTTAATTAACTAATTAAACTCCTTTAAAAGATGTCTCAAGATTCACTTTTTCATTTCCGTTTTAAATTTATTTGCGGGTACACCGTTATTAACCCAAGTCTCAAGTTTTTCCCGGAACAATTCGATTTATGTCCATAATATTCACTCTTTGGCCACTCACGGAAAGTCCTGTAAAGCATCTGATATACATGTGTGTGTGTGTTTTTAGGGCTTGCGGTTTTCCGCCTTGTTACATTTCAAAAATGTATGCAAAACTCGAAAGGTAGCTTAAAAACTACATAAGCTGAAAATATGATTAATGCCAGACCAGAGATGTGTGCCATTTGCCACGTGTGCCACACGGCGTATGCGTAACGTGAAATGCGGCCAGAAGCCGGGCAAAGTTCAGGTGGTGGCTGGTTAGGCCTTCGACCATGCTATTGGCAGCTGTGCGATTTATGTTCTGCATGTTGTCAACGTGCCAAGGAAATAATGAGTGAATTATGAGCTTAAAATGTCATTTTTCACCAATGTCTTAAATTGCCTGCAATCATTCGAAAGGCCTGGCTTAAAGCTGGTCAGACAAAAGCATAAATTTTAGTTAACCAACACACTCGGAAAAGTTTTTGTCCCACCAGCGATTATTTCTCTCGATACGTTGACCAAAGTTAATGCCACACACACATACAACAAAAGTTGTGGTTGGGCGGGCAATCCAGCACCGGTTGCAAACTAAACCCTAGCTCCGAGGACTTCTAGGACACCATGCAAGATGCTTTCTATTTATAGCCAAAATATTTGCGAATCGACCATAAAATTTCCGCTTGAAGTTTTTTGCTTTAAGTGCCGCAAAAATTTTCCACAATAATTTTGCCCAAATTGCGCAGTTGTGATTGTAACAGCTGCCAGGTGGCCACCTGTTGTAACCAGAAAGGGGAAGGAGCTGGAAAGGAGCTCGCTCGCATATCATTATGCTGGTCGGCCTATTCGGGATTCAATTTAAATTCATACTTGAGACTAATGACTTTTAATGTTGTTTGCTTCACAGGCGAATGCACAATTCGGTGGCTGTCGTCTGGCCCGCTTATCAGCCATGTGCACAGCCCAGCCCGAGCCAAGGGAACACAACAGTGGCAACAACTGGCGCAGACTGTATTAATAACAGTGATAAGGGCAGCAATTTCAGCTTGGGGGCGACGGGCCACACCCACAAACTAATTGACAACTGGCAGCAATGATGCAAAGCGTTGACTTTGCCGCCGACAGCGCCGATGATGGCCTCAATCAATCATTCATGGCTCATACGTTGCCAAATGCCCAGCCCAGTGTCGGTCGCAGTCACAGTCTAAGCCCTCCAGCCAGCCCGGAGTTGTTGTTGCTGCACAATGATAAATTCCTAACACATGTCGCTCAAATACTGAACATGACGACCGAGAATCTAACAAATCTGCTTACCACAGACACCACAAATGGCACAACAACAACAACAACAACGGGGGCAACAGCGGCAACAGCAGTTGGTGCTGCAAATGGCATCTCGGATGAGTCGCCCACGCCGCTCATCGTGGTGACCATCTGCTATGCGCTAATCTTTGTGGCCGGCGTGCTGGGCAATCTAATCACCTGTATTGTTATATCGCGCAACAACTTTATGCACACGGCCACCAACTTCTATCTGTTCAATTTGGCTGTATCCGATCTGATTTTACTGGTCTCAGGTAAGCCGCTATATCTGCATAAGCTTAATAGGCTTTTTTCTTGTTGCTTGTTGCTGTCGCTTCCGGTTTCATCATTAGGCATACCGCAGGAGCTATACAATTTGTGGTGCCCCAACGCGTATCCCTTCACCGATGGCATATGCATCGTCGAGAGCGTCCTCTCCGAAATGGCCGCCAATGCGACGGTGTTAACCATCACGGCCTTTACCGTCGAGCGTTATATTGCCATCTGCCATCCCTTTCGGTAAGTGTCTGTGTGTGTGTGTGTGTGTGTGTTTATCTGGGTGTGTGTGTGTTCACAATCGAGTTGGGCGCGTGTCGGATTTCTGTAACAGGACACGACATCAACATGAAAAGTTATTCGAATAAACGCACCTAAACAGAACGACCAATAACGTAAATAAAAATATTTGTTTTTCTTTTTAATATCATAATTTTTAAATAAATTTATTTAAACCTGTTTTATCAAACTGAAAATATGTCTAGACTATGTACAAATTTACTCAACTTAATTTAACTTAGTTCGTGTTGCTCGGAAACAAATTTATTACTATTGAACAAAATCCTGATTAATTCGGATTTAATTACATTTATATTTTTTTTTTAGCAATTACATTCTATTTAATATATTTAATTGATTTTTTGAAAGGCGTATACGTAATTTCTTTTACAACAGATATTCATATTTGATTTGAATTTGTAGCTCGCCTTGAAATTACAAACATTTCTACTATTTTTAAAAGGGTCCGTTTTTATAAGAATCCTTAATTAATACAAGCGACTTTTACAAAATAAATAAATGTCTGTCTGAGTGAAAAGTTTGATTAATTCCTTTTCCTTCCTGTTCTTTCGTGCGTGTTTTTTCTCTTATCAATCCAAAAAACACGACACGCGCCCAACTCTATCTCACACACACAAACATGGAAATAAAACATACTCAAAGATAACAACTAATTAGTTAGAACAACAGCAACAACAACTGGGAATAACTTTACCCCTATAAACATAATATAGAGCAGCTTAATTAACACCGCATATATTTTATTTATTGGCATTTATTACTTACAATATTACATTCGAATTTATTTGAGTAGTTTTATGAATGTTTCATTGGCAGGCCCTATGATATATGTAATTAATGATTGTCAATAACAAATTAGTTGATTAATATTTAACTACAAATTCAAGGCTTAAGGCAATTTAAGTGTCACAAGTGCCAACCAGATTGCACAATGCTTAATTAAGTGCATGTACTAAAGTAGTCATAATAATAATCATTTATCGACATATTCATGAAGAGCAACTGATTTTATTGCAACGGCATTTTCCCCATAATTAAATGGAAACAAACAAACGAAGAAATCAATTTATTCAATTTGCAGAAATGTTTTTATTCCCATTGTATTTTGTTGTCTTCGCCACATTTCTACCCGGAGGTTTAAAAAGCGTTCCCAAGTTTTGAACTGAACAAATACACAACTTATCTCATTTCCGAGGAAGATGAAAATGTTTTTTTTTTTGCAGAGGTTTTTCTAGTTTTGTTTGTGTAACTGATGTAGTATAAACAAAAAAGAAAATTAATTGGCTGACAAGTTGAGTAATAGTTGATCAGCGCACAATTCATATTATTGTATTGTAGTGTATTTTAAAACATACATCTTAAAAAATAGGCAGACATAAATCAAATGTTTATATATATGATGTTCATAAATATAATTCTAGGGCTATATCCAAATTCTGATAGATCAAGCTAGATTGGTAGGGTAACAAGGTAACGGACTTTGCTTCCTCTTAACAATTTTAAGTTGTGCACTTTAATAGAGCATGAACACATGACCATAACCATTTGGCCATTTGATGGGCAACACTTGTAACATTTTCCTGTTTTTGTTTTTCTTTGCCATTTACCGCAACATTTGCAGGCAGCACACCATGTCCAAGTTATCGCGGGCCATCAAATTCATCTTTGCCATTTGGTTAGCGGCCTTTCTGCTGGCGCTGCCGCAGGCAATGCAGTTCTCGGTGGTTAACCAGGATAATGGCTACTCCTGTACGGTGCGTACTCGCCACTGTGCTGGCCCATTAAAGCAGCTAAGAGCGAATGTCATTTAATTTTTTTGCGCAGATGGAGAACAACTTTTATGCGCATGTGTTTGCCGTGTCCAGCTTTATATTCTTCTGCGGCCCGATGACGGCGATCTGTGTGCTGTACGTGCTGATTGGAATGAAGCTGAAGCGCAGCAGGCTGCTGCAGTCGCTGCCGCGACGAGCCTACGATGCCAATCGTGGCCTAAACGCGCAGAGTCGCGTCATCAGAATGTTGGGTGGGTGAGTTGGGTTGGCGGCCTGATTGATTGAAATCAGCTGCCAGCGAGCGCTAAGCGCGCTGTCAAGCTTTCCCAAAGAAGCGTTCAATTTGAAATTACTGTCAATACACACTCGCACACACACAGACACCACGTGTGCGTTGAAAACTTTGCGCATTGATGCGTATACGCCATGTGGGCCGCAATGTCTTTGCACCCATTTCGTAATCAGAGCGCAACCTTTAAAGAGAAAGGGAAATATGTATTTGCCAACACCTAATTCTAAGCGTTTGTAACCCGGCCCCTTCAACCCCCCTCTTTGCAGTAGCTGTAGCCGTTGCCTTCTTCCTCTGCTGGGCCCCCTTCCACGCCCAGCGCCTGATGGCAGTCTACGGCCTGTCGCTGATTAATGCCTGCCGCTGCCAGGACGCCTTCAACGATTACTTCCACATACTCGACTACACGTCCGGTGTGCTCTACTTTCTCTCCACCTGCATCAATCCGCTGCTGTACAACATCATGAGCCACAAGTTCCGCGAGGCCTTCAAGGTGAGTGCCCCAAAAGGCATTTGGAGCCACTCACCTACGGTTGCTTTTGCAGATAACGTTGACGCGACAGTTTGGACTCGCCCGGAACCAGCAGCAGAGCCAGTATCGCCATCACAACTACAGCGCACTGATGCGCCTTCAAGGCTCGATGCGACTGCAGCCAGTTAGCTGCAGCAACAACAACAATGCGCTCGAGCCCTACGGCACCTACCGCGTGGTGCAGTTCCGCTGTCGCGACGCCAGCCATCAGCTGTCGCTGCAGGACAGCATACGCACGAACACCACCACAACCACCATCAACAGCACCAGCCTGGGTGGTGCCACAGCTGCTGCCACAGCTGCTGCGACTGCTGCTGCAAACGCTGGCGGCGCCGGCAGGCGCCTACGCAAACAGGACTTGTACGCAACGGTGGCGCCGGGCGGCGCTGTGCCGCAGGACATGGCGGCCGGACGTGGCAAGCGCACGCTGCTGGCCACCAACAATGGCGCTCTGCTATTGGCGCAGTCCGAGGAGCCGCAGCCGACAACACGCCTCAAGCTGACGCGCGTGATAAGCCGCCGCGATGAGACGGCCGCCTACAGCGGCAGCAGCAGCCTGCCCGAGCCGAGCGACGGCCACAGCGCGACGGAGACGGCGGGCGGCGAGGTGCGGAAGTTTCCCTGGCGCAAGAAGCGCCAGAAGCAGAGCGAGAGAAGCGCGAGCAGAAATGGATATGCCACGCCCAAGTCGCTGTGATAAACTGTGGCGCAGGCGTAGTTAGAGAATTAAATATAGCAAAAAGTTGCATTATATATTAAATATATATATATACATGTATATAGCGTAAGTGTTAACAAATAGTTAGTTATCTATATGTGTGTACACTCAGAGAAAAACAAGTTGCTAAAGCCACTGTGAACGTGATTAGCTTGTAAATAATTAAACACATTATCCGTTAATTTATTAACTAATTTGAATTTAAAGAGATTACTTAAGTCAACTGTTATCAATTGTATTTTCTCTGAGTGCTGTTTTTAACGAGTTTTATCATCGTGTAGTTAGCAAATAGCACAGACTTTTCTTCAACTGCACACAAGTTGACTTACTTCTAGAAATAAACGAATGCCTCGGGCTAAAGGGTCGGAAAAGTTGTAGACCATGCGATTAACATGGAAATTTATGGTCATAAAAATGACAGCGGCTGCATTAGCCTGGCCCAGACGATTTATGCCAGGCATAACCAAAATCTAATGTCGCCAGCAAGTGACGAAGCGTCTTCGTCACAAGACTTTGTATTACTTAAGGACCGCATATAAATTAAACGTTGAGGTGCAACAAGTTAATAAAAATAAACTAAATAAAAGCTGTTACATGCACCCACAGAAAAAGCGTCTGAAAGGACTTTTCTTTCTTGGCGTCAGTGTCAGTCGATGGGAATTGGATTTTGCATTTTCCTTTTAGCGGCTTCTTTAACTTTGCATTTGACAGCCATTTTCTCGGCTATTCTTGGCAAACTGCACTTTGTCTGCCCACTCAAAAGGCTAAGAATAAGCTTAGCCCTTTCACCTGGCAGCTGGCCATGTGTCGACTTCTTTTTAAGGTAAGTTTATATTTTATATAAATAAATATATATATTTATAATTATTTAAAATGTCGATAAATATGTCTATTTTATAACAATATTTCCGGTCTCATTTAAATCATAACTTACTGTTTTAAAATAATTTATTTATTTATGTTAAATTAAAGATTTGAACAACAAACAAACGGTTTTAATTCCTTTTTAACATATTCTTAAAGTTAAGCCAGAAACATCTAAATACAAATCAGATATGCAATCTAAAATTGACATTAAAATGTGAAAGTAAATTTATAGCTGGCCAAAAATAAAAATATATTTTAGAATTTTTAGAATCTCAAAGCGTAAACAAAAACTCCATTTAACGCTTGATTAACCCAACAAAAAGAATGTCCTTCAAGCACACAAGGAGCGAACTCTATAGAACATGATTTCTCCATTAAACTGAGTTTAACTTGTGACAAGTGCTTTGAACTGGAGTTGGGTAACAGACTAACAGACATGTCCTTTCGAAATAGCTTTTCCGGGTACTCGTTTGTCACAGCCACCACTTGGCTAGGCTAAAGACTGAAATTGATCAATCAAAATGTACGCGAGTCATAAATTTGCATGGCAGCCAGTTGAATGCCTTATCCGAGTGGATTTGTGTGGTCTGCTGGTCACAGTTTATTATATAGTAAGCCGAAATGAGTAAAACACACAAAGCATCTCCATTGTCTCCTGGCAAAAGTATAAAATTATGAGAGTTTTCTTTCTCATAAGCTGACATGCTCGAGTCCAGATATCAAACCCACATCCTGTCATTTATTTTTTTACATACATATATAAATATATATTTTTTCTGCTTTTATGTAGTGCTTGCCTGCGCTTAACGAGCGAGCAGTAGCCGCAGGAAAGGCTTTGAAATTTTCACAAAACTCATTTAAGGACACCGCAAAAAATTGGCTTGGCCCGGCTAACAAATTTTTGGAACTCTAAGTGTACTTTAAATAGCAATTAAAAATTTACACAGCACTTCATTTGTGGGGCACAAAAGTTTTTTGTGTTACCAAAAATCCTTTTTAAATTGTGCAAATATGCAGTCATGTGTGTGAAAATATAGATTTAATAAATAAATATTCCACTTTATTGCCATATATGCACATTGTTTGTATGAATTTATTGGTTAAGTTTTTGTCTGTGTTAGTTTCGTTGAACCCCCAATAAATTTCTATTGTCATCGACTCGAAGTCAACTGTCTGTCTTGGTTTTGCCTTGTAATATTTTCACACTTTTCTCAGCAAACGAGAAAAATTATTCCTATTTTCTGATTCAACTTCTCTGAACACTCATGATTCTAAAAAAATATATATCGCAGAAATCTGGCTTTATTTGCCTGAGTAAAGGGCTGTTTTACTGTTATTTAACTAATAACTTAAATACTCTCCTAACTAATTCCTAACTCTCTGAAATCCCACGAGTCGAAAAAGCTATAAATCACTAAGATATCAATTTGATTTCCCGAGTTATCTTTGAGTGTTATATCTCATTCGATTCGTTATGATCAGCACTATCGATTACCATCAAAAACTTGACACATCAATTTTTTGAAAATAAACATGTACCCCACCTGATGATCTTATATATCCATATAAAATACTCCTGCCGGATTTCAAACTTCCATAACTAAACAGATTTTCATGTTTGAAGCCAATTTGATTTTTGATTTTAAAAAATTAGTATACTACTATAATCAATATAGTAAAGTTCTAAATATATAATTTTATTTAAATACGCAGCTTTATGAATGTTTAACATATCTGCACTTTGACAGCACTCTCACTTTATTTATTTAATTATTTACTTGTTGATTTTCTCTGTTAAGTAAGTTTTGCTGGTTTTAGTTTTGGGCATCGGCAACATTTTAATTAAAACGCAATCGAATTGTTTTCTGCCGAGCGCCGCAAAGTGCGATTTAAGTTTTAAATTTAATCGTTATTAATCCGCAAAGTACGTCGAAATCGAATAGTTTACTGTTAGCGCAAAGTGCGCACTTGAAATTGGTTTTGAGTCAGCTTTAAAACAAGCTAAATTTAAGCAGAATTTAGCTGGCAAACTGGCAAACTGGAAAACTGGCAGCTGGCAGTCGCATCAAATTTGCCCCGCAATTTTTGACAACAAATTAAACGCAGCCCCCGGTCACAGTTCAACAAACTAAAAGTGTTTGTTTTATGGGCTCCATGTGCGCTGTGGCAAGTGGCAAGTGGCAAGTGGCAAGAGGCAAGTGGTGAGTAAGAGCCGCAGCAGAAGTGGCAACAGAAGAGGGCAAAACAAAAGGGGCACAAAGCAGACAGCTAAAGATTAGCTGCAGCTTGGCACACACAAGTGTTGGGCCAAAAATAACTCGAATAGGGCTGCCACAATTGCAGCCGTACAATAAAGACTCTTTTAGCCTTGACCAAGGACCCGTGAACTACCATTCAACAGCTCCTCCTCCCCCACCCATCAAACCACACTCAAGTTAAAGTCTCTTAATGTTATTTGTCTTGTTTTTTTTTTCGCTTCTCTTCTGTGTTGTGTTTTTTCAGCGACCGCATCTCATAATAATTACTTAAATTCCACAGTTGCTTTAAGTTAAGCCCAAGCAACAACTTGCGAATTCGATTTCTGTGCGTTGACAGCTTGCAGCCACTGTTTGGCCAGGTCGTAGTAAACGCCAATTGAAACAGGCAGAAACGTGTCTTTTGTAATCCATTCGGGCTTTGTTAAATGCCACTGGCTGAGCTCGTAATTGGAATTGTTTAAGCAAATTTACGCAGGCAATTGTAATCAATAAAAGGGTATACCAACAATCAGTCATCATTATCCGCAACAAATTTGGTTAGGTACACATTTGAATTCCAGGGTATCTATGAATCGCTTCTCAGCTGTCGGTCATACTCACAATGCCCATTGCAGCGCAGAAGTTTTGCACCCAATCAGCGGGATTAATTAGAGGTTTGACAACAATTCCAATAATTTATTAGTGTATTAAAAGTTTATTAATTAACGCTGCTTTTGGCGCAACCCGAAAAACTTTCGTAACAAATGTCCGGCAACTGGAAAAGCTGCTGCCAATTGCAGCAACAAAACAAACAACAACTTGACAAAAGAGCCAAAAGCTACAATTAAATACAACTAAATCAAGTAAAACAAATAAAACACAATAACAAATGGGATTAACTAAAAGTTCAACTCTTCACAGTTTATATCAAAGTTTTTGCTTTGTTTGTTTCAGTGCAGTTAAAACATATAATATGACATTTCTTTCAGCACATAATTAATTATATCAAGATGTACAAATAAAAACAACTTAAGCTCCAATTTATTGATGAAGATTAACTTTAAATAAATAAATAAATTCTAAACAAATTTTAAACAAAATAAAATAAATAAATTTTAAACAAAAAGTTTATAAAATACATTGTAAAATCAATACAAAAATCGCTTCAAATTTTTGAATTGAATATAAAAAAATACAAAGGAAGATCTAACCGAATACTTTAAATACTGAACTTAACTTTTGATTTAAAATTATCGATATATATTTAAAATTCCAACAGATAAACCACTTATCCAATAAACCACAATTTAACCGCTAAATAATGCAAATCAATTAAAAGCATTTTGTATTATGCATGAGCTTAACTAATTTAAATACTAGTCTTATTATATAAAAAAAAAAATGTTTAAAAACCCAATTGATAATGACAATCAAGTTCGGCTGGTTAATTGAATTTTTATTCTGTGAAATTTTCGGTGTGAATCATTTTTGCTTGTCAGTTGATTTTAATGAGCTTCAGCTAAAATGCAATTAAAACAAAAGCATATTTAACTGTAATAAGCACGTGAAATATGCTGAGGTGTTGTATTAAAAATAATTCAATTTAAAATGATATTGAATAATGTATTTAAATAAAGTTCTTTAAAACGAATGTGCAATGCTCTAAAATACAAATAAAGCTTTGATTAACTATATGAAAAAAAATTAAGAAAAATACCTTGATAAGTACTAAATGAGGGAACGTTTCAAGATTTCTTAAAAGTTGTCCCAGAAAAAACTGTAAATCTAAAATGCTTGAATAAAAATAGGAATCCATATTTTGGATGCATATTTAAGCAACAATATGCCAAATAATATTTTACAACCTACTTGTATTAACATAAAGTTTAACGAATTCGAATTATTGACCACAATACCCGGCTGCCTGTGTGTGTGTGAGTGTGAGTGTGCTTGTGTGTGTGCGGCATTTGCATTTGTGATTGTGTATAAATTTCACACAAACTGCCACAAAATGGCAAAACAATTGCAGTAAAGTATTTGAGTTATTTCGTTGGAAACGCAAATAAAACAAAAAAAGGATAATAGCGTTCGCCGGACCCGGACCCGGACCCGCTCGTTAAAAGCGACATGTGTCTGCATATCGCAGGACATGCAGCGGGCCACATCCGTTTTGCAAATCGCAGACAAACTGTGTAACACGCAAAGGGAATTCTCAGCTGACTTTTGATGTGGCTGCCACATGGGGCACTCAATATTGTTGTTGTTACTTTTGGTCGTGTCTATTACTCAGTATGCCTTGGTATGCCTTAGGCCACAATTTAGTTGAAATGTAATCCTTAAGCCGCATTTGGTTGCCATTTGGTTGGTAGCCAGATATGCTTGGCTCTGGCTGCGGCCTTGTGGCACACATTTGCATGGCTCTAAGTCGACACTAATTGAAATGATTTGGGTGCGCATCGAAGCACAATTAGGGCTCAACTGTTGTCTGTTGTCTGTTCTCAGTTTGTTCAGTTGGCCAAGGCGCTGCCTGTTGCCAAAATTAGCCGCCAAGTGAAATAGAAACGACGGCAACTAGAGTGGCCGGAGGGCGCGGCTTCTGTGCTGGCAACATTCAAACTGATTTCTAGCTGTCTTGCCAGTTTAAGCTGGCATATATCAAACAACGCGAGGCGACATAGTTGAAAGTTCACATGTGGTACGTTAAGTGACCTTTGTCATCGGCAGTCAACCACAAATCAAGTGCCATCCAACGACGAGACACGCCCACATTCAAAATTAAAAGAAAAGCCCAAGCCATCAAAAACACACATGGCATAAATCAATGCTAAAGACCGTCGAAGGAAACTACACACAAAAAGCGAACGCCTCGAAGTATGCTACACTTTCTCGCATTATGCAATATTTATGGCCGCAAGTATAAATTTAAATAATATTTGTGCTTGGGCACAGCTAAAAAGCACAACAAACAACGGCGGTAGACAAATGAATTGAAATAACAAATAGACAGCATCAACATTAAATCAATTGAATACACAAATCCAACTTGATTTATGCGACTGTGTCGAACTTGTTACTTTTAGAGACTTAAATGTAGTCAGCTTCACATTCTCCCATTTCATTGGGCAACACATAATATGAGTGTTTACGAATGCTCTGAATGTTAAATAAAATTTTGCTTTGTTTTTCTTTGAGACATTTCAGCACAGCACTTTCTCTTCAATTTCACTTAGATTAAGCATTAAAAATTAATATAAATTTTAATTTATTCCGCATGACAACAAACCTTTTTCAGTCGAAATAAATAAAAAGGAATTTCTATGTCGCATTTTAAATGAAAATTGTTTTTGCATAAAAATAAATAAATTTGCGAAGATTTCTGTAAATCCTTTGTTTTGATTTCACATATAAAACTATTAAGAATTTAACTAATAAATAATAATAATACCATCTAAGAACTTAATTCAAAATAATTGTTTTTGACATTAATTTGTTATAAATATTTTTTAAAAATATATTAAAAATGTATTTAATAATAAATTCAATAAGAAAATTAAGCAAACATAAAATCAGAGTAATTCTTTTGTGCTGAAAACAATAAAATAAATAATAAAAATATATAGAACAGAATTTTAAGTATATAAAAAAATGTGCTGTAATTATTATAGATTTATTTAAATACTTACTCCATTCCACATTCACTTTAATACCACTTTAGACTGTACACGAAAACAGTTTTGTGGTGCGTTTTCAAGCTTTTCTAGCTTTATACAGAATGCTTTTATAGCTAGCTTGTATACAGATACACACACACACATACATATATATGTATGTATCTAAGGATTTTGTTGAATCCGAGCTGAAAGTGACTTCGAGAATTATTTTGCTTTGACTGTTGCGTAATTAAATCAAGTGCAGGTGAAACAAACTCTGCAAGAGCGGAAAGATTTGATTACGCCCCACGGCGTTAGTCTTACCAGGCGCATATCAGCGGCAACTGTGACAAAAGATACACACACACACACACACACGTGTGGACTTAGCAGCTGCGAATGGGCTGAAACAATGCATCATTTGTGTTATGCACAGTTCGTAAATTAGGCGTCTAAGTGAGCGCAACGGGACGTGGCAAGTGGCAAGTGCCACAAGGCGACCAAGTAGCGCGTGTGCCAAGACAATTGAAAGGGCGCAAGATAAGGACAGAGATACTTGGAGACTTGATAAGGGAACGGAACCCCGAGCTGCGGGCTTCAACCGCAGTCTGATGAATGGCGCAACTTGGCTTCGCGCTAACATTAAAGTTCCCAGCGTCCCAAGAAAGAGAGAGAGAGACAGAGAGAGGCTCCAACTGCACACGGGAAATTGGAATATGGCTGTACTACGTTCCGTATATGCACATATATATTGTAGCGAATATATTGCAGCTGCTGGCATTTGTGGCATCTGCGAAATGAATACTCGACTAACTACATTTGTAGTTAGTTCCAGCAGTTATTCCAAGGCTGCGAGGGCAACTTCTTCAGTAATAAATTGTATTTTCATAAAACGCACAGGTTAATAAATTATAATAATGTACTGTTTATTTAAGGTAAAAGCTACTAAAAATAAACATTACATTTTTGGGTAGTTACTTTTAATGGAAGTTAACTTTTCTTTGTGAACGAGATTTTAGTCGTTTGTTAGGAGTCTGTTTAGATTGAATGGAAAGTGTGAGCTTTATGAACTCTTAAATTATTATTCGCAATGAAATTTGAATAAACTCGCAGGAATGGCTTTAAAACCGGTGGCTTTGTATTAAAATCTGTATGCGCTTTGTATTTAATTTGAGTATTTAGTCCAGGCTTAGATGAAAGAAGTCTTTTAAAACATTTTTTAAAACACTTTTTCCTTGAAAAAATGTTGTTAAACAAAATAAAATACTCAACAATCAACCCATGTACATTTATAAACTAAAATTTACAACGTTGTATTTTGCAGTGTTTATATTTCAATGCAAACATTAGTACAGCTATTATGTGGCAAGTGCCAAGTGCCCCTCCCCCCCCCCCCACCCCCTTCCTCCCTCAAGGATACACCTCACAACACAGAGAGTTAACTTTTTATGGCAACAGCATGTAAACTCTGACACTTCGCCAATTTGGTCGCCGGGCAACTCCGACTGCGACTGCGACTCCATGGGCCCGAGGCCAAAGGGACCGGCGAAGGATCTTTGGCCAGCCACGCAATTTGCATAATTTTGTGTTAATTGAAAAAGTTGCCCGGCCGCAAATCTATTGGCGTTGGCTAAGCAACAAAAAGAGCGCAACTCAAGCTGCTTAATATACGACTGCGAAAGCTGTGATTAATTGTGTAATTGAGCCACGAAATGTTATTTCGGGCCACGTGGCTGCCACGCAGTGGGCCAAAAAAAAAAGCACTCAATTTATGTCTGCGTGTGTGTGCGTGTGTGTGTGTAGAGACTCTAGATGGAGCATGTCGTGGCTGTGGTTTTACATTTCATGTGGTCTGACAATAATAACACCAGCTACAATAAAAACAACTATCAGCAACGTTGCAGTCGAGTGTAAGCGACTGCGCCATACTCTGCTCAGAGTGAAAAAGTAGTTAAAACAAATTAATAATACTTCTTGGAGGCACGAAAAAGAAAAGCTAACTCCACGAAAGGAACCTTTGAACTCTCTGAAGTATTGCCTAAGCTGTAGCTAAAGACTTCATGTATGAACACTAAGTTTTAAGCACCAATATACCCCATTTATACTAAGCAGACAGTGTATTTAATACAGCGACAAACAATTTGCTCTGCAGTTACATTTTTGGCGGCACATTTTGTATAATTTGATGATTTCATTAAATAAATTGTCGGGGGAGACATTTGCTGCCAATATGTATGTGTGTGTGTGTGTGTGTGTGTGTGTGTGTGTGTGTGTGTGTGTGTGTGTGTGTGTGTGTGTGTGGCTCGTGTTGGCCTAATGAAAAATACTGCAAGAAATAATTAAAATTAGTCCAAGCAGGCGCAGAGCTTGTGACCAACAGACGACCTAAAGAACTGAAGTCCTGACGACCTGACGACCTTCCTCAACAGCGCTCGTGACTGGCGTACAAATGATTTGGCCTGGCTGGCGATAAGGACGCTGATTCAGTTTTGGGCCAGGCCCACCTGCGGCCCCGTCGGC
Source organism: Drosophila lacertosa (assembly GCA_004143845.1). NCBI lineage: Eukaryota > Metazoa > Arthropoda > Insecta > Diptera > Drosophilidae > Drosophila > Drosophila lacertosa. The sequence continues at coordinate 103,771 of SCDZ01000306.1, read as the reverse complement.
TTTAATCTGCTTTAATGCATTTTATATTGACAAAATTCACCGCAGAAAGTGACTAAAAGCCAATCCGTTTGAAGTTCCCTGCGCAAGGACAACAATAGCAGCAGCTGAAGGTGCTAAAAATGAGCTTGCCTGACTGGTATATATGTATATATACTCCTTCTTCTCAGCTGACTTAGCTAACTTAAATTTGTCAAAATAAGTAAATACTTAATACTTATTTAAGCCAGCGGCTGACTAAAGTTCATACACAGGGTGAATCTTCAATTACTCATCTTTAAGATCAAGGTCTTAATACAGACGAACTGACAGACCTTATTTGATTACTGATCAGTAATAAATATGGCTTTATACAACTACCCTATGCCCTTTGTTTACTGGGTATAACAACACATGACTGCTAACAGTAAATTCATGTTAAATTTATTGATATGTGTGTGTGTGTATGTTTACTGTTGGCCACATATGTTGATGTTGATATCCTGTTGTCTTAGCACGTTGCCTTTGCCTCATAGACAAGTCGAGAACTCGCCTTCCTCGCCTCTCCACGAACTTTCCACTGCCACGCCCACATTTCAGCTCGCCCCGAGCTGTGTGCGAAATTTACTGAAATGCCAAAGTTTTTAGCAAAATTACAGCCATAAACTTGGCCAGCGGTGTCAGCAGAAGCCAAATTAGCGACTCGGGCCAAGTGAGGGAACGCGGCTGAGACAACTACAACAATCGTAATTAAACACATTAGTTGGCTCGCAATTTGCACTGAGACCAAATGCAAATCTTGGGGTCAGCCACAAACATTCCCAGAGCCTAAAGTATTCTAAGCCCTCAACCATAAACCAGTTAAGACAACCGCTTGGCAAACGCAATTTAAAAACACAACAACCTCAACTTTCAACTGCCAAATTGCACGCAATAGCAATTAGGACTGAAAAGTTGTTCAAGATTTAAAATCACAAAACATTCTCGGATTTTGATAATGAAGTATCTTAATACTTTTGTCTTGCCATATAAAATGTTAGAAAAATATAAATTATTTTTTTTTTATATTTGTTAATCTGGATTTCTGCTACATTATTGGACACTTGACCAGTTATACATTAAACAATTAAAGAATAACAACAACCTTATATAATAGATAACAAAAACTAAAAGTAAAAATTATAGTTTCGATTTTTATTATTTTTTTTTATTGGAGCTGGAATGCTTTTCTGTAAGTTATCCCAATGCAATTCCGTTGCATTCTTTAGGGCATCTTATTCATAGTCTTTGCCTCCTTTTTATTTGTTGCAAGCGTCCAGTTGACTGCAATTTATACAACGATAGTTGCTTGCCACGGTCGTTACAAACTGGTCTCCCACACATACGCACACACACACACGAGTGTGGTCATACATTTCAATGAGTAGATACGGATGCCAATACACAATACTCGGTATCAGTAACAGTAAATTGTATTCATAACATTCCAAACACTTGGCACGTGTTGCTGCCATAGATTTGTCCTTGCCACTTGCCACTTGCCACTCACCATTTGCCACTTGCCCTTTACACTATTTGCCCCGCTATAATAATCACACAGGACGCAGACAAGGAGGACAACGAGATATCTGAGCATCCTGCCGCAACGCGGACCAGCTATAAAATGTAATTTTAAGAAATCAAGCAAAGCGGGACAAACATCATTCTAATGCAATGCGCTGCAAACGAGGCGACAACAACTTAAACGCATCCCATATTGTTAGGCTAAGGATATCGGGAAACTTGGACATGCGTTATGTCGTTGGCATTGATCGAGATTGTGGGGCCGTTAAGTGTAAATTTCATTTGCTGGCTTTGCTTAGGTGCCGAAACACCAGCAGCACTTAAAACGAACGAGTTGCCTGCCCGCCAACACACGGCCCTATTGCGACAATAAACCAGGCCAAAGCCGCGTCTTCACTTGCAAAATTGCAAAGCACTTTGGGTTCGACGAAAAAAATGAAATCCATGCCCCGAAATGAGTGGGGCGAAGGAGGGGGGAAGGGGAGACTTATGAAAATGCTAGGAGAGTGCCGTTCAAGGCTGCCGCATCTGAATTGGAAAGCCATAAACAGCGACACTTTTGGGGGCGTCAAATGTTGCGTATACGCAGCGTAATCAATTTGAATGTTTTCGGGGCTTATCAGCTGCGGTTCTGCTTCGAGCGGCACCAAAGCGATTATTGAGTTCTTCTCGGCTTAATGAAAACATATTATAAGAATAACCAGAAATGAAAAATCTTTAACAGAAATAAACAAAATTGACTAAATTCAATTTTATTTGCGCAACGCTGAGCAGAAAAATATTTTTTTTTGGAAAACGTTGACAAAACAGTTTCCTTAATTGGGCGGAAACAGAAGAGAACGTCGAGAACGAAATGTTCATTGGCTGTACTCAAATGTGACTCGGACTACGTTGATATGACAATTGCACATTTCTGCTGTTGCTACGTTTTTATTTTACTCACCAACTTTTATCTAATTCTACCCCTTACGGTTCTTTTTGAGTTGCCCTTTATCACAAACCCACAAACGGAATGGCTCGTATTTAGTTTCTCTACTTTCTCCATTCTCTGTGCACATTTCTGTGTCGAATTCAATTAAACAGCAAAAATTGTGAGCTGTTCGCAATGCTAAAGTTAAACACATGGCAACTGGGAAAACCATTTTCCATCAGAGGATTTGTCCATGCGGCAATAATGCGACTGCTAAATGCATTTGAATTTGAAACAGACGAGGCGAACTCGCATTTTCTCGGTTTCATCTTATCTTTACCCACATTTTATTATTAGATTTTTTTTCAAAAGTTTCTGTTTGTCTTTTTCAAATATGCGTTCCTTTATTTATATTCTATTTTTTGCTTACGAAAGTTCATTTCCGTTTCAGCACAAAATGTCATATCTCCGGGCTTGAATTGCTTATGATAGCTGAAATGGAGCTTTAAAACGTTTTCATGCCAGTTTTCTTAAGCCGAAAACAGTGAATTTAAATAGGCACTGACAGAAAAATGCCTTTAAAACATATAAAAAATAAAAACAAATTATTTTTTAAATTAATCAAGTTTTGTATTTAGCAAATGATGTAAATAATGAACGAATAAAAATTAATTTAGTTTATAGCTTGGTTTCCAATTTCCTTAAATTTTCTGCCAGTGTGCAAATACTTTAAAAGTCTATGCGCGTACGTCCTAAGGACATATAAGGACTTGTACATTTACATAAGTACTCTCGTGCTCTTGAAGCCACATTGACTGATACGAGAGGTGCTTGTTGTTGTTGCTGTTGTTCATTTGATAATTTGCCAACTTTTTCTCTAGTGTTTTATAATATTTTAAATTTCGGCATCTAAACTCCAAAAACCCTTTTAAGCTCAAGCACTTCAAGCTGCAAATCAAATAAACAAACCAGCTGAAGCGAAAACCTTTTAGCCGTAACAGACTTTAAGCAAGAATCGCGGCAGTTAAATAAATATTACACATACGCCACGTTGTGCCAGCCAGCAGTAAAGTTATGAGTATGTGCGACACACAACAACAAAAACAACAACATTGGCGATATAAATCGACAGATATAGCTGATAATCTCAGCTTTAAAAAAATCAAGTGCGCTTGTCTGTGTGTGGATTTTTAAGGGCTTCGTTTGCTTGGTCATTGTGCGCGTTGAGAGCTGAAAAATGTGTTTTCAGCCTGGACCCCTACTAATATGCCGTTATTATCAGTGATGAAAGGGTAGCCAGGCGAACCCATTTTCTGGGCCAGAAAATAAATTATGGTTTACGCTGGTTTCTCTTTTTTTTTTGCGGTGCTGCATGATGATGCCATTGTTACAGCCTGCAAGGATGTGCTGCATGTGAATTGTTCGTAAATATTTTTCAGCACACTCAGCCCGAAAAGTATGCAACGAAATTGGCCACACGCACATTAAATTGTGAACAGTGCTGTCATTAACTTGGCTAGCCGGCCCACACAAATTGAAGGGAGGAGAAGGACGCCATTTTGCTGTATTTTGGCCCTAATCAAAGTGATATTTTTTTTGTGCTTTATCTTCGTGTAGGAATTTATTAGCATTACATAAACAAAAGACATCGCCCGCTTTTGATGTGGTCGCGGGAAAAGCAAACTGCCTGTTCAAGCATTTTTTGTTTTCTGTGCGTCAATATATACTAAGAAATATATATATATATATATATATGTGTTTGTCTTAGCCCAGTCAAAATGTCAACTTCCGTTTTGTAAGGACACCCACAGCCAGCTCGTTTCCGTTTAGAGACGGAGCAGGAGAAGGTTGGCCGCTCGCTTTAAGCATATTTTTTGATTACGTACAAATAGTTGGTAGGTTACGTGTCCTTTGGCTTTCAATTTAACCATTTAACCAGTTAGCGCTCGGTTGAGCGAAAAAAAGACTGAAAACGAAACGATTTACGCAATTAATTAAGACCTTGCAGCTGTGTGTGGAAAACAGCAATTTGACCTACCCAATACTGGCTGGCGACCAGTTGAGGGACCTTAGAGTGTGTTGAGCTCCTTGGCTGCGAAGTCGTCAAATTAAAAATGTTAAAAAATGCAAACATTAAATGCGTAGCGAACAACAGCACAAAAAAAAAAACACTTTATTCATGGAACATTTAGGCTGTCAAAAAGGTTTGAATTACAAAAACGAAAATTTAAATTTGCTGATGCATATTGGAAATTATCGTTTTCCACACAGACCAGACAAAACTTCATCAACTTGTGGAGGCGTTTGACTAAAATTCAATAAACTGTTTGCCTTTTACACGCTTTCTGTGGATGCTTAAGTTTTATTGGCGAGTATGTAACGCTTTAAAGAGGCGAGTCCTTAAATATAAATGTACTGATAGTTTAGTTTATTTATTATTGTTGGCCTAACTGTCTGCCTGTAATGCATATGTGAAAGTCTTTCGGATCCTACCTCTAAATCATTTAGCTATTGTGAGCAAAGTAGAATATTACTGTTTTGTACTTAATACCTTTCGGTTTTTAACATATCTTATTTATGCACAACTTTTAATTGCCCCTTGCAATATTTTACATATCATAAAGTTTACAGCTTAGTTTTTATATTAAAAAATTGGAAAGTTAACTTCTGATATCAAAAAGATTTTCCTTTGTCCACACTAAACTAAAGTATTTCCTTGATGTTTTAAGATCATTTCTTTAATATTATCATGCTTTACAATTATCTGGCAATGAGTTTTTTGTCTTATCAAAGAGCGTACATAAGAATATCTCACTTCTGTTAAAACCGTACAAAAGAGTATTTAAAACTTCGGTCATCCAAAATATTAAATTGAACTTTATTGTGTTTTCTTTTTGCGCTGTTTGAATATTGTCCCTTATCTTGTGTGGCCCTCTCGTGCACAGGATATTTGAACTCCGTCTTATGTTTGGGTTTACTTTGCCGGACCGCCGCGCCGTAAAGTCATGACCAGACATGAATTCATCATTATTCCGTTCGTCAGGACATCCAGCTGGCGTGACGTCAACAGATGCGAAACCGACGAAGACAACGCAATTAGAATGAACGAGAGAATAACAAACAGCAGATGTTATTGGCACATGACAGTCGATAGACGTTGACCGGCCAGAGCAGGGGACAGCAGCAGGACGAGAATCGAGTGTAAAGTATAAGATTTAATTATTAGGTATATCAAAAATGGCTTTAATAAATTCCATACAAAATTGAAGCATTGTGTAATTCATGTTGAAGACTTAAACTTTAACGCCGACTTCGCCGGGACTGAAAATCTTGACGTTGCGATCGTTGACCTTATAGAGCACCTCCTTGCGTGACTGATCGCACGTATAGCTGCCCTCCTCGAGGACGCGCTCGATTAGGAGTTTGCCGTCGACCTCGCGGAAGACGCCGCTCTTGAGACGCAGCACCTGGATGCGCACGTGGCCGAGTTTGGCCACATTATTGTCCGTCAGCTGATGGATGTCGCTGTTGCTCAGCTTGGTGATGACCGTCAGGTTCTCGTGCTCCTTGGCCAAGTCCGCCAGGGCTTGACAGAACTGCTGCACCTGCAGCTTGCTGGCGCCCAAATTAAATAGTATAGACAGATTGTCAATCAGTATGGTGTAGCTGCTGCGATTGGCGAAATTGTTCGCTAACTGGGTGCGTATGTCCTTCACCAGCTGGTCGGTCAGCGTGAGGTCGTCGGGCGAGCGCAGCCACTTGGAATTGAGGCCGTGTCGCGCCATATCGCTGAGCACATCGATCACGTTGAGCGTCTTGTCCAGAAAGATGTTCGAGTTGTAGCCGAGCCGCATGCCCGCATTAAAGTAATGCTGATAATGGTGCTGCAGGCAAATGAGCAGTGTGCCCGCATTGGAGATGCGCAAACGCTGGCCCAGAATGCAGCTAATCAGAAAGCTGCCATCCACATTGGACTCCTCGCTGATGTGCACGAACCCTGGCAGCTTCTGTTCGTTCAGACCGCACGCGAGCAGCACTGAGGCGGCCATAATTCAGACAAATCGTGCGTTTATATAGCGTATATGGGAGCTGCAAATGCAAAGCACAAAAGAACAATTCAAGTGAATACGTTTAGTCAATTTATAAATGCCATAAAATGGATTCAATTAATTAGCGGCGTCATATTCGGCGCCGTTGACAGGCGACGGGTCACGTGCAGTTCGGGCCACTTAAGTTGACCGGCGGCGTCGGCGGCGACGCAGACTTCCAGACGCTCTTTTTTTAATTTATTTACTTGAGCTTCGCTGGCATGGTGACCATTTTCATTTTGTCACTTCATCATGGCTGTCAGCGGCACACGTGGCCAATAACCCGGCAATCAATGAAAATAAAGCACTCAAAATAATTTATTAAATTTCACTATAAGAAAATATAAAGGAAAAAACCAAACAAAATAAAAAACAAAAAATAAATTCTTGGCCCATGAGGGGATCGAACCCGCGACCTTCGCGTTATTAGCACGACGCTCTAACCAGCTGAGCTAATGGGCCTTCGAACGTTCCGTCGACAAAAGTCAGTTTCAATCGCAAAGCACAGTCAAAAAAAAGCTTTTTCGAAAGCTTCTCGCGCGTGTTATTTGTTTCCATTGCATGTGTAAATATTTTGAATAAAGTTGAGTTGACTAAATAAAGTGGGAGATTTAATAGAAATCTGCTAAAAAGCTATTCAAAACGTGTTTTTAAAATTTTTTTACATGTACATATTAAAAACAGTTTAAATAGTAAGCAAAACTAGAATATTTGCTTTAGGAATTATCAGAGTATTCATTTATAGCCACTGTTAATCCCTGCCATGGCAACAATTGGCGCATGGTGCATTCGCTCCATATTCAAACTGCAAACTAATTTAAAATATACATTTTAATTGAACCTTGACGCGATGTGCGAATTGGGTCCTAATAAGCGCTGTTTGAATTACGAGCAGAATAATATAAAATTATGAAGGCAATTAATTGAAGCGAACTCATCATAACTGCAAATACATACACATGTACATATATTTTCGTACATATATTTCACCCACGGGGTGTTCAATAATATTTTGCATATATTTTCGGCTGTCACGTAGCGCCGATCGACGCTGTTCTTTTAATTTATTACATAAAGGGCATTTCAAATACATAATTTCAATAAGTCAGGCAAAAAATTAAGAAATAGAAAGAATTATGCGTTTGTTGCTATTGAGTGACTTAAAAATACTCTGTAGAAATTGTGTCAACTCGTGTGAATAGAAAATTAATAAATTATACAAAAATTCTACTGCATAATTTGTACACTTTTGTATACTGTCTTTTAGGTTTCTGCCACTCCTCCATTATTATTACTCCTCCATGTTAATAAATACTAATAAAATTAGCAGCATATTAATTGATTTTTTGCGTTTCGAAATAGAGAGCACAAATTGTGAAATAAACTTGACCTGCTTTTAGGATTTTCGTTAATTGATAAAGAATTTGGCAGATGGACTGCCTATGGCAAAATAAATATGTTGATAAATAGTTAAATATGGGAAAAAGTCTAACTGAAGGGAATACGCAGACCTATAATTATTTATCTTCATAAATATTTTAAAGCATAAAAAAAAAATTACGACACGCTTTGTGTTTACTTTACAAAAATGTAGAAAATGCTTTTTAAAATGTGTCTAACAATTTGAACTTGCGGAAGTTAAGGTACACAATTATAAAACCCAACACACTACCTGTGAATGCAGGGTATAATAAGAAACAAAAAAGAAACGTTGGAGCGATAAAGAGCGGTCAGCCAAAGAACACATTAGACAACATAAAAACTTTAAGCTCACATACACACACAACTTTGCCGACTGCGCAGAATGCACAGAAAATTGTACCGTTCTGCTGCGATTACATGGCTGATAGTGTACACTTATAAAGTAATGTTATTGTACAATTGTAGAATGGAAATATACACAAAGAGACGCACAAAGTGAGAGCGGGCGAAGGTTATGACACTTGAAAATTAAATGTATAAAAGCTCTCACCAATTTATGTTTATTCTTGCTCTCTGCCTCGGCTTGCTCACACGCGTGCGCTCTTTCGCAACGCTTACGCTCTCAGTGCCGCTAAGTTGAGTTGCACTGTGGCTGCCGGAGCGTCTGACAACTGACTAACTCAAGCCGATCCCGCCACACTTCTGGAAACATTTCCAAAGTGCCCGCCTTGACCGCGCTGTCACTTTAAACAGCGTGCTGTGGCGATAAAACCAAAGCCCAAATCCAAACAATGCCCTGACAAGAGAGCGGCATTAGTTTGTGGACGGCTGCCGGCTAACGCTGACCGAAGCTTCGCTCGCCCGTTCAGTCCAACACACTCAAGCACTGGCAACGGTGATCAGTACGTATTCAGTGCTCAAGCGACGACAACGTCGTGGTGCGTGCTTCCAGCAGACAAGAGAGCGACCAAGCGAGAGCGAGTGGGAGAAATCGGGCAAAAGAACGATTCCATTTCCAGACCAGTTTTGCCCAGCAGTTTTGGTAATGAAGCGCTAAAGTTTGTGCTCTCGCGCGTGGTGTCTGTTCGTGTGTGTATGTGTGTGTGCGTATCGGTGTTGCCAAAAATATATAAAATTATTAAACATATCCAAACGGTAAACAACACATGCCCAACATTTGTCTGCCTCTCGATTTCAAGGTAAACTTTCAACTAGCTGTGTGTTTGTTGGGGGTGTTTTTCTAATTGAATATTAAAGTGCAGCGATTTACCGTAATTCACAATTGCATATAATGCAATTCAATTAAGCCATTTAGTCTGCGTATGTGTGTGTATGTGTGCTTTGCACTTGGCAAACATGATTTGCAAAGTTACGAACATCAGCTTTGATAGCAACAGCGAGAGAAATCATGGAAATATCACGCAACGTTTCGTGATCTACGTCTACAACAACAAAAAATGTAGCTGTGCGACAATCAGCTGTTTTATAGAACAAGCTATATATGTATGTACATATAGCCATACATACAGATACATCTTCTGAGTTGGCGCGCCTTTAACAGTTTATATAAAACTAGCTTGTTTCCTATTGGATCATGTGATGCTTGTTGTTTTTCTATTAACGCTTTAATTACTTGACCTTTGATCATGGAAAATTCAATTTTATGATCAGATAAAAACAAAAAATACAAAAACTTTTGTCTTTGTAACTAGCCGACTTATCAATGCACTAAAGTTTTATATATTGCGATCGCTTTCGTATCTTTTTTAAACCCCAAAGTAAAGAACAATATGAGAGCAGGTATTTCTTAGCTATATTTTTATAGTTATGTATACATAAAACAAAAGATAATGCAATATTTCCAACAACAAAAAGACATTTGGTTTAAACAAAATCCGTTCTAAAATATTGGCCAAACAACAGCAGAGAATCGTGTGATTTATAGTCCATTTGGTGCACGTGGCATAATTCACACGAAATGTCTTATTATTTAATAATAAACAGCAACAAAAAATACACAAAATTCACGAATACACACATTCATACTTTTGTGTGTGCTATATGCTGCGATTTGGAATTAATACATTTGTTATCACCAGGCGAGTGGGCAACAAATTGAAAGTCGATTAGCCAGAGTACCAAACAGGGTCATATTGTGTTGATGACTAAACTAGAAATAATGTTAGCTAATCGGTTTGCCAAAGATTAGAGCCATGTTCGGTTGTAACTACATATGTTTGTGTGTGTATGAAAAGTATGTTAAGCAATTTTAATATTTAATTAGAAAATATACACATTTTTAAAACATGTTTTCTATTACTTAATTAACATATATTTTTACCATTGTTCTTATTGTATGACACATTTGTGCATCCTTCACAAGTGCTTTCGAATTAATTCTATTAAAAAATAAACAATTGATTTCTCATGAAATTAAAAAAAAAAAGTTAAGTACAGTGTAACCTTGCAAATTGCAACGTAGAGATTATAGAGATTATAAATATTTTTAATATTTGAAAAGGTTTTTTCAACAGAATATAAAAAATTTATTTTCTTTTTTAATATATATTTTTTATATTCTTACATTTCAAAAAAATGTTTAAGCCCAATAAAAAATAACACAAGTTAATTTAAAAATATATTTGAGTTGTCAACTTTTAATTATCTTATACATTTCACTTTCAATTCTGATATGACAAATTTTACTGTTAATCAAAATTTTTTGTAATGCACAAATTTTCCAATATCGCTGCTTTGCAATTTGCCAGCGATCACTGTACTTATGTATGTGAATTTGTTAGCCCGTGTGGACAAATGGAAATCACTTTTGAAATCATGGAAGTCTGTAAGCTTATATATATGTATTTAATATAAGAAAATGCTCCCCAAAAAATATGCAAATTCACACACATATACACACATACGTTTATCCAGGTGCGCAAGCGGCTTATCGTTAGAACAGAAAGAAAAAAACAAATCAAGCAACTCTCTTAATTAAAATGAAAACAAACAAACACATACATACATATATGTGCAAGTATGTGTATGCGCTTGCTTTGGCCACGTGTTGCTCAATGTCAATGCCAAAATAAAAAGCCGGACGACATAATGCAGCCGGCGTTTACCGTAACATGAGTAGCATGCAAAATGAACAAATTGTTCGGCAACATTTTTGCAGACGCAGTCGCGTAATGCACGTTCAGCGGCCAACGCCGAGTAAACAATGAATAATAAAATATTTACACAAATTACTCACAAATCAAATGGCACAAATAATGCCGCACTGCTGTGGGTTTTCCGCTGCGGTTTGCCACAACAAAAAATATACTTTGTAATTTTACACAAAACAACAAGCCTACAAGCACACGAATTTAATGTGGCAACATTTTAACAACAGCTGTTAGCTGTAGTGATGCCACCTAACAGCTATTGTGAACTGCGAGTCATGTTTTTTCAACTGATGTGGCAGCACAACAACAAAAGTGTTAGACAACGCCTCAAGTAAAGTGCGCGCGCATAATCACAAGCTGCGCCTACGTCAAAGCTCAGCTGTTTTCCCTTGATTATCCTTTACTCTACCTAAATGACTGCATAACGGCGATGATGTAACGCGGGGCAAAATGTCACGACAGCGTAACACGTAACACACATCAAATACATTTGATTAGCTTTCCACCCTAATCGGATTTCTTAGACTCAGCAATGTTTGCACAAAGATATTCCCTCACATAAGTATTTTTGCAGTCCTCGGTGGACGAGTTGTCTAAGTGCTCACGCACCTGGGCAGCTAAACAACGAGGATCCGGGCTAGAATCCCTGACTAGTGTATGAATGTAGTGTTTGTCTTAGTCAAAGGCCACAGCTAGTTTCGGTCGGTGCTACCAAAAAATTGTTAGGTGCATAGAAATTTATCTTATCCCGTCATGATTGTACAAGTTTTACCTTTTGGTTGGCAGCCGAAAACAACGAAATTTACCAGGACATAATGATTGGTGAGAAACAATCACGTTGGTACTTCGGAGGCGTCGCCAGCGTAGGTGCTGCCATAGCCACCCATCCTCTAGATCTGATTAAGGTCACGCTGCAAACACAGCAAGGCAACCTATCCGTTGTCGGACTGGTGCCCAAGATCATAAGGGAGCAGGGTGCGCTAGCATTCTACAACGGTCTCTCCGCCTCAATACTGCGCCAACTCACCTATTCCACGGCGAGATTTGGCGCCTACGAGGTGGGCAAGCAGCACATCAACACCGACACATTCGCCGGCAAAGTGGCCCTGGCTGGCATGTCGGGCATGATTGGAGGCATTCTGGGCACACCCGCCGACATGATTAACGTGCGCATGCAGAACGATGTCAAGCTGGCGCCGGAGATGCGCAGAAAGTGTGTGAACGGAAAAGACTAAACAATTAATCAAAATTACTCATGAATTTCTTTCTTTTTATTAGCTACAAGAACGGCATCGACGGTCTAATTAGGGTATACAAAAGTGAGGGAATTACAAAACTTTTCGCTGGCGGCACCACGGCCACGTGTCGCGGCGTTTTTATGACCATCGGCCAAATTGCATTTTACGATCAGATTAAATCGACGCTTCTGGCGACGCAATTTTTCCAAGACAACCTCATCACTCACTTCACAGCCTCGCTAATGGCGGGCACAATTGCAACGACATTGACACAGCCCATGGACGTGCTAAAGACGCGCTCGATGAACGCCAAGCCCGGCGAGTTCAAGGGTCTGTGGGATATCGTCGTTTATACGGCCAAGTTGGGTCCACTTGGCTTCTTCAAGGGCTATGTGCCGGCGTTCCTGCGCCTCGGGCCGCACACTATACTGACGTTCATGTTCCTAGAGCAGTTGCGACTTAACTTTGGCCACGAGAAGAAGACCCAAGCTGAGCCCAGCCCGTAGAGCCAACATTCCAGCGGCATAGCTTAGATAATTTTTACAGCTTTGACAACATTGCAAAAAATAAATTTGATAAAGAAGAGCACGTCTATTTTGTTATTACTAATCAGAAAAGTCACTAACATGGCTAACTTCCGCTTGCAGTTGCGATAACATCGGCCTACGTGTCGTATACGCGATGCGCACATTGAACATGCACTGGATATATAAATCGTCATTGCTCAACATTATTTCCATTCGCAATGTTCACGTACTCTGTGCAACTGAGCCTGGTCCTGTGCGTTGTCCTGGTCCAGGCTAACGCCGAACGCAGTGTGAAGCTGCAGAAGCTGGAGAAGATTCGCGAGGACGACCAGATTTTCCAAAGCCAAGTTGAACTAAGCGATCCAGATGCGGAGGGCCACCGTTTGGTCAGCGGCGACTTTAAGCCTCAAGTCACCCTGGACAACAAGTGGAAGGTGAGATTTATGTGGAAATATTGGACGAAGTTTTCTCGACAACAGTGTATTATAAAAAATATGTATATATATATTGTTATACGTTATGCTGACTAGTAAAGCAGTCGGTATATAGATAGATTATCATTATCATTATCGTTGTCGTCCAGGTGAAGCTCATGGTCTACCGCACGAGTAGCCTGGACAAGGAGTATGTGGAGTTCAGGAATGCGCCTGCGATTGGCTTTTGCGATCTGATGAGTTCCTACTACAGGACTTTCTTCTACGCAAAGCTCAAGGACCATTCGAATGCGCCCGCGCCCGACGACTGTCCGCTGGCGCCGCAGGAGTTCCACATCAAGGATTACCCATTGAATTCGTCGCAGCTAAAGTATTTCCTGTCGGCCAGCTATTATCGCGTCGTTGGCCAACTGCTCAACGCTGAGAACGAGGTGAAGCTGGAGTATCGGGCAGAGTTTCAAGTGGAGTGAGAATTTTGCTCAAGTGTTGCGTCAATTTATTGTGCACCCAAAAAATACAAAACAGAAACTATTCGTAAATTTCCATCTGCTTGAGAATCTCGTCGTAAACGTATTTCTTGGCCTCGGTGCCCCAGATAAAGTCCAAATGGGCCCATTTCTCGAACGGCACCAGATAGTCGAGCGCCATGTTGGGCAGATTGTCGCGCAGCTTGCGCACATCGCCGACATCGCACATCCAATCGTTGGCGCCGTAGTAGAGCAGGACGGGTGACTTGGCGTTCTTTAGCTTGTACTCTGGTGGATAGTAGCTGCCGTACTCGTAGGGATTGCGGATCACAGAGTAGTCGAACTTGCGGAACTTGCCCGAGTTGTGCTCCTGGCAGAAGTGCAGATTCTGGTTGACCGAAGCGCCGGCGGGCGAGGTGGCCTTAATGTGCTCCAACAGCTCCTGCAAACGAAAAATTAACAATATATAAATAAAATATATATATAGGTACATATATATAGAGCGGGCTGATGCTTACAAAGTCCAACTGCTCGGAATCGTAGCCGCCAATCAGGAAGATCTCGTTGGCGCACATCTCGGCGTAGGGTGAGTCAGCCTGGCACTGTTCGATGCCCATGTCCTGCTTGAACTTGTTGCTGGGCATGAACTCCATGGAGCCGCAGACCTCGACAATGGCATTGGGCTGGCCCAGGATCGGGGCAAAGGCGCGGGTCAGCGGGCTCTTCATGTTGCCCATGTAGGCGGCGGGGCCCAGCAAATGGGCGGACTTCACCTTGTTGTTGTAGGCGGGCTTCTCGGACATCATCACCAGATAGACGGTGGTGCCCTGCGAGTGGCCCACATACTGCACCTGGCTCTCGCCGGTCACCTCCAGAGCGTAGTCAATCATGGCGGGCACATCGTAGATGCCGATCTCGTTCCAGCTGAAGTTCCAGAAGATCTGCCAGAACGTCGGCCAGTACTTGTGCGCCTTCGAGTAGGTGTTGCCGCGAGCATTGCCCATCCACACGTCGTAGCCGGCGTCGGACAGAATGTAGGCCAAAGCCTTGCCGGGACCCATCAGCACCCAGTCGGAGCTGGAGCTGAGCATGCCGTGCATAAGGAAGGCCACTGGTCGCTGTCCAGTGAAGCCCGTCTTGGGCGAGTACGGAATGCGATGCATTGTCAGAATGTAGTTGTCTTCGGTGACAACCGTATGGCGCTCCATGGGATAGCCATCGTTCTCAATGCGTTCACCCTGCATACAAAGTCAACGCTGGGAATTCAACTCTTGGGATATGTGTGTAATTGGGACTTACGCAATCGGAGATGGGCCTGTCGCCGGCCATGGCCAGGCCAAGGACGCCCAATAAAATGGACGCACAGATGAATTGTCTTCTCATGTTCTTTGCGTATTGTGTTAGCCTGCGAAATCCGCTAGTCTTATATAGGGTATCCGTTATCTCAGGCCCCACGATATCTGAGATAGGCCCATTGTCCACTATCGTACTATTGATAGTATTATTCTCAGACAGGGGTCTGAGTAAAAATTGTGTACCCCCCAGCGAATCGAATGCTATGCACTGCGGCAAAATGGGCCTAATCAGTTCTGATTTTTGATTTCAGACACTTCTGTCTCTAATTTACAATTGCCCGATCCTCCTGATACTTCAGCACATGTCTCACATTATCTTTATTTTTATTTTATTTATTGTTTTTTTCAGAATTTTTCAATCGTGCTCATATTATAGTCTGGTACTATAAATAAATGGGATGATAAGTGCAATCACACGATCGCAATAAACTTTAGTTAAATTAAAATCATGATTTGGCCTTTATTTATTTAGTTTTTATTTTTTTTTTGGTTTTTTTTTTGTGTGGTTTTTGGGGTTTTTTTTTTTTTTTTTTTTTTTTTTTTTTTTTTTTTTTTTTTGGGAACATCATGATTGCACTGCCAAAAATAGGCCGCAAGAATTCTATTGCTTTCGGCCACCTGCTGAGTGGTCTAGGTCAATGTTTTGAATCGAGCCACGTATGCAAAATATATATGTACATATAATTATTGAACGGTTGTATTGATTTTTAAGTTAAAGTATTCTATGGCTGGACATATGTGTGATATATTTGATGCATCCATGACGACGCACGCAGGAATCGACCACAACACTAAAATAGTTCGACGAGAAATCCGGAAAACTTCACATATGACAGTTGATAAGAAACATTTACGTGGAGTGGCAGGACATAGTGTAGATCAAGGACCCTTTTTAAAATGAAGCATCAGCAGGTTGTTGTGGACTATTGGACCATGTTGAAGACATCGGGGATGTGTTTGCTGCTGGCTATCACGGGCTATATATTTTTGAGGTACAGCTATATAAACTATATATGTATGTATAGAGAAAGTTGGATTGTAAACGAAACTCTCTTTAGAATGGTGCAAACGATTTTCTGGCTGCCTAATCGATTTAAGCAGAATCAGGAGCGATTGGAAGCCTTAGCCAAACAATATGGCAAGGATATGGATCCCGAAGAACGTGCTGAAATCGAGAGGATCTTCAGTAATGAAGAGCCCCTCACAGAGGAACAGCTGAACAGACTGCTGGAGGACTCAAAGGACACAAAGGAGACGCCAGCCGAAGAGCCCAAGAAGGAACAGTAGTTAATGGCTATAGAGTAAACATTGTAATTAAGTACATCATTAAAATAAAGTTTAGTTTCTTTTTAAATATATATATATGTATGTATATGTATATTATTATTCATTAATGTGTGTTGAAAACAATAATTCTTAGTACAGTTTTGTTCTTTCCTCTACATACACACATACACATTTAATTAATTTAACAGTACACGTAATTGGCGTAAAGAAATAATTAAACAACTCGGAAACAAACAATCAATAAGCAACTTGTTAGCTATGTATTTATTCAGTAGGGTATATGTATATGTATATATATATTTGGGACTTACGATAGGAAAAAAATATATATAGTACATATATATCCCTTTCCTGCTTCTTCTATTTTTTTTTTTTTTTAGAGGGGGAGCGAAAAACGATGCCATTATATTTACTTTACTGATAGCTTCAATTAACAAAAGGATATTAACTTCAACTTCAACCTCTTAAGTGTTGTCAACTAACTCATATCAAATATAAGCAAGCATATCAATTTTCTACAAATACATTTATATAAGTATTTATACACATATTTCATTTTTAAAAGCTCCAAATAGCGCAAGTCTCTCTTTTGTTTGGTTGATTTTTCTTTTGTTTTCTTTTGTTTTCCTTTTTGTCTAAAATTTGTATCATATGATGAATATAAAAACCGTTCTTTATCTCGTACTTTCTAGCCTGCCAAAAATATCACGAGAATTTGCTATACAACTAAATTATAAACCTTTTTCATTTTTTTTTTAAATATATAATATATATATATGAAATGAAAATATTGGGACCAATTCCGAGAGAGCGCATTTTTTTGTATGATAAACAACGTGAACAGAATAAGTATATGATCTGTCTGTGTTATATGCTAATAACTTAGTTAATATTCAATATAGATTATTAATGCGTATATATATATATGTATGTATATACTTTCTGATAACGTTTTGCAATCTCCGCGACGCTCTACTGACTTGGCGTATGCATTGGAAGCCTGAATAATGGATTGGCCAGGTTAACACTTGCAGCGGCCAACAGCTCCGGATGTTCGGCCAGGGTGTCCGACAAAGCGGTTAACAAAACCTCTGCAATATTCATTTTAATTGATAAACAACAATTTCAAGATATTCTCTTCTCTTACGCAATATCTTCTTCTGCAAATCAATTGGAATGACGCCCAAGTTGCGCTCACGTTCAATGAACTCGGTCAGCTTCTGCAATTCGTGCAGTGCATCATCGGAATCGTGTGCCAGGGATTGTAGGAAAATTAACTTGAAGATAAAAGTTACAATGTAAATTGGCAGTTACTTTTAATGGGCCCACTTACCTTGCCCAACTTGTAAAGAATCTCCTCCAAAGTATACTCGTTGTACAAATACTCGACGATTTTGGCCCGACCCATTGCGTCATCATAATCCGTGTTATCTTATTAAATATATTATCAGTAATGCAAAGAAGTGGAAGATTTTCCCCATTCTACCCACCTTGAGGAGTTTCATTCTCCAGGGCTTTGAGCACCCTCCAGAAGTTAAAGGTGTCCAGTGTTTTGGCCCGACCCACTTCGGGCGTTACGGCCTCCGAATCAATCTCCAAGCGAATATACGGTCTCTCTGTGGTGGTGGTGGTGGTGCTGGTTGTGGTTGTTGTGGTGCTCGGTGCGCTTGTCGAGCTGGGCAAACTATTGCGCTTCAGGTGATTCTGACGCAACTCTTCGGGAAAGATGCGATTCGAATAGGAACGTTGCAGGAACTCAATTCCCAGACGAATGTCGCGCAAGAAAACCAAAGCGTTCTCTCGGGTGATCTAGGATTAAAGATATGGATATAAATAGGGATCTGTTGACGGGTAGAAAATAGTTAATCAAATCTTACCAAGTTCTCATCGATGAGTTCCTCAACAGCCCGCGCAACGCCCGTCTCATCGCCCGTCCAGTAGACATACTGAGCCATATCAAAGGAAGAGTATTGACCATTCGGATTGCGCAACAGACTCTGCGCGGTCTGAAAGACAAACAAAGCAAAGAGCAGGATAGAGCATATATTAAGGACCAGAGTTGAGGGAGGTGCACAAAAATGTTGGTTGTATAGAATACACGAATTTAGTTGTTTGTTAGCCAATTCGTTGCCGATTGGATGTTGGATGTTCGGTATGTCATAAGAACCTTGGCCGTCAAATGGGGCATGCCGGAGCGTCGTTCGGTGGTCTTGGCCACCGCCTCGAGCTGTTCGATTAGTATGTCGCCAATGGTTTCCTTGTTGATTTCGTGACCATGCGGAGCCATCGGGGACTTGATCACCATTCCGTCGTGCTCAACCGGAGCCGCAGCAGCTGCGTCCGTTTCAGCGGCAGTCTCAGTCGGTTCGCTGGCCCCATCCTCCACATCAGGCTCAGCGGCGGCTGCTTCCGTTGCGACAACTGGCGCTGGAGTTGTTGTTGTTGTTGTGGTGGTGGTAGTGCTGGTGCTTGTGCTTGTGGACGTGGGAGAAGTGGGCAACACCTCGGGATTTTGGCCAAATGCCAGACGCGCTGCGCCGTAGAAAGCCTGTTGGTTTTTGGGTGGTTTCGTGGATATACACTTGGATTTTCAAAAGACACATTTGGCGTTTACAAGGAATAAGAACGGGCATACATACACATACATAAACAGCTTAGCTAGGGTTGGGGAGCAAGCATGGGTTGGTCTTTTACCTTGGCATGTGCGCCATGCTCGGACGCCGGCTTGCCCGCCGTCTTGGGCTCCTCCAGCTGTGAACGTTCGACGTCATCCTTGAATGCCGCCGTTGTTGTGGTGGCCGATGTACTCGTGGTAGTTGTGGTGGACATTGACATCAGTGGCGTGGCCACCTCCAGCTGACGCTCCAAGTCAGGCATCAGCTGCAGTCCATGCTCCTTGCTATTGGCATCCGGCGAGGCGACGCCCTTCTCCACGCTGCCCTTTGTGGTGGTTGTGGTGCGCACAGTGCTGCCGTCGTGCAGCCGCTTGCCCACCGCCGGCTGCTCCAGCCGCAGCTGATCCAGCTCGCTCACATCGTCCTCGATCTGTGGAAAGACAACGGCATCGCTGCGCTTCGAAGGATCTAAGCGAATACCGCTAGATATTTGTAGATACACGTGTACATAAGTTTAATCGGCAGCTAACTCACTGTAGATATAGGGCAACAGCGCCGGATAGGCTTGGGCCAGGCTGCAGCTGGCCACCAGGACGACGGCCACGAATCTATTGCCGAGCATAACGGAATCGCGTGCTGTAAAGTACAGCAGGCGTAATCAATTTTATGAGCTGTCTAAAATTTGATTACATATAAAGTACATCATGTAACGGTGTATCTGTTTCTGTGAGTTCCACTATGTAACGGTCTCGAAGAGCGCACACATACATACACATACATACATGTAAATGCAAATAAATAATGCTAAAAATAACACAAGAAATCGATAAAGCAGCGCCAGTAAAAACAGCGAAAACCAAAGCAGCGCATAACAACAATAAACAAGAGCGGCTGTGCCCGACTAGATGATACCCTGTACACAGCTTCAAGTAAAACAACTCTCCAACTCAATATGACATCCAAATCAGTTTAAATGATTAAATATATAGAAGTTCGCTTTCTTAATGTTGTGCTAAATATCCTTGATTTGGAAACTGGGGCACGAAATCGATACTAATCGATTTTTGAAAACGACATTTTGAAAGTTAAAGTTGATTTGCGTTTGGTAAAAAACGAACATTACAAATCAAACTCTAATAATAATCACAAAGATCGTCAAACAGATGAATAAACTTGGCTATATTTACTTGTCTGTTGATGCTGACTTCGCAAATACTTTGCATACATACACATAAAACCACAACATACCCGCTACCCAGTTTCGATGCTCGCAGGGTATAAAAAGAAGAACAACGAGGGGCCGTAACAACAAGCTTAGCGCTTGTCAATGGGGGCGGGCAGAGGTCGAAACGGAACACGCCAACTTTGATGTGAACTGAACTTTATGCTGTGGCCCGCCACCAAACCAACCGCCGTGTCACAAGCACTAAAACCCACACACACACATAGACACTAACACAGTAACATGCATGTCCGTTGGCCGTAAATTGAGTAGATTGGCCACAAAGGCGAATTATCGATGCATTTGGGGAACACTTAAGCACGTTCGAGCCTTGCAAGCACTTGGCGTTGTAGTTGTCTTGCTGAGTGGGCCAAAAGAAATGATACCATTGCCAATTTATGCTGCACATACATATAACTGTATACATACATACATTCAACACACACCAACACAATCACTTCATGTACATAGGACAGTGGCAGTGTTGCAAAAATTTACATTTATGTACATACTCTGGCAACGTTCGTAAGTATGCTTTAGTTTTTTTTGTTTTTTCTTTAACAACATAATTTACTTATTGTGTAAACATAACAATATTATTGACATAAAATCCGCTTGTGGATTTTTCACTTTTTACCTTAGACCCGTTCGAATAATATAAAAGCGTCCTAACCGCACGAAAGCAGACAAGACTCTGACCCGAGCGCAATTTTCAGCGAATTGCTTGGCCGACAAAACAGGGAAAAAGCTCGCTCTTGCCGCTAAAGCGTCATAAGCCCATGTTGTCAGAAGGGGTCTAAGCAGGACACTGCGAGGACAAAAGCTCGGCGCTAAGCTTGAGCCCCTTTAAATGTACATCCAAATGTTTAACGTACGCTCGGTTCTAAACTATGTTTATTTTTTTTAAAACAACAGTAAACAAATTATGATAATACATTTAACTGCAGCCGGGAAATGGATCCACTCGATTTTTTCGCAGCACAAATTGAATTTTGCGATTCATGTCCTCATTGTAGATGGCCTTACACTTCTCGAAATTGACGCGACGACGTACCTACAAAATTATAGAAATTAATTTCTATTTGGCAATTGGCATTACGTCTCACGCACCTGGTAAGGCTTCTCGTAAAAACGTGTGCGCCGGAATTGATCGAAGATTTCCTCTTTGCCGAGAATGCGGTTGAGCAGTCGACACGCTTCCTCCACGTTGTTGTTGTGCACAAACACTGTGCGGGCCAGAAATTGAGCATGCCTCATATTCGACTTTTATTCAGCTTTTCTACTGATTGTTTATTTGCGGCAAGTTAAATAACCAGGCCACAAAAAGCAGCTGTTGTAAAATAGTTAAAAGTGTGACCGTTCAACGTAGACAACTCATAAGGCTGCCAGACTGTTTACATTACGCAGGGCTGCATGTGAAGATAAATAACTCGTCACTATGGAATATTTATTACATTTAAGTATTGTTATATCTCCCACCCCTAATATATTCTCGATCTTTCATACAACAAGCGTGGCGGATTCGTATAGCGATAGCAGGCTGCTGAGAAACTATTCGAAATAGATTAAAAATTGTAGTAAAAGTGTAATTCCTAAAGCTTACTGAAAAAACGGTATACGTATATATATATATATAACTATTAGAACAAATACTCGAATACTCGGCGAATAACTGCTATAAAAGGTGAGACCACTAAGAAATGGACTAATAATTTTCTCAGACATTTGCATTGTGTGTGTGTATTTGGTACTCAATTTTACCCACTCTTTGTTAAGTAATCAGAGGGGTAATTATTTTTTCTTCTATTTTTGCAAAATCGATTCGAGTCCCCGACGACAGCTGAATTTTCTTTGTCTCTACCCCTATTAAAATTGCACTGACGCAGCGTCCTGCGCGGCACATGTTCCATTTTGTACGCATACATGCGTGCATTTGTGTGCATGCGTGTGTATGTATGTGTTTAGCTGGGGACTGCAGCTTGCACAATTGACAGAGCCCTGCGCAAATCGCACATAAATCAATAGAATTTTTTTTTCAATTTTCTCTTTTGCACGTTGCTTTTCACCTCGTCATTGTGTTGGTGCGATTTTTTTTCTCTCGTTATCATGCGTTTGCTTTGTGCTGGCGTTCGCGCAGGGGCAACGGTTACGGCGACCAGGGCTGGCTAACGCTGACGAAATTTTCTAGAAGTTTATGTACGTCTATCTGTATGTGTGCACGTGTGTGTCGGTGTGTCTGCAAAAAAAAAAAAGAAAAAAAAAAAAAAAAAAAAAAAAAAAAAAAAAAAAAAAAAAAAAAAAAGCAAATTGATATAGAAAATTGCTAGAAAACGTGGTCACAGTGATACTTACATATGCGCTGCTGACCTTGAATTTATTTATTTTTGCATTCCGGAAGTTGGCTTTACACGCACAAAAATAAAAAAAACCAAAATTTAAAAAAAAAAATTTTGGCAACTCGATTAATCAAAAAGTACTCGTGTAATTTTTTTATTTTGCTTGCAGTTTAAGTTAAAGAGCAATAGCTAAAATGGTGAAAGAAACAGGCTATTACGATCTGCTGGGCGTGAAGCCCAACGCTACACCAGATGAGCTGAAGAAAGCGTACAGAAAACTGGCGCTTAAATACCATCCGGACAAGAATCCGAATGAGGGCGAGAAATTTAAGGCTATCTCGCAGGCGTACGAGGTGCTCTCCGATGCGGATAAGCGTCAGGTGTACGATGATGGCGGCGAGGCGGCCATTAAGAAGGGTGGCGCCGATTCCGGTGACTTCCGTAATCCCATGGACTTCTTTGAAAAATTCTTTGGCGCCAGCTTCGGCGGTGGCGGCGGCGGTCGTCGTCGCGAACGTCGCGGCAAGGATGTCGTTCATCAGATGTCCGTTCAGCTGGAGGAGCTGTACAATGGGGCTACGCGCAAGCTGCAGCTGCAGAAGAATGTGATTTGTGACAAGTGCGAGGGTCGCGGCGGCAAGAAGGGCAGCGTTGAGAAGTGCGTACAGTGCCGCGGCAATGGCGTTGAGACGCGCATTCAGCAGATTGCGCCCGGCATTGTGCAACATATTGAGCAGGTCTGCCGCAAATGTTCGGGCAGTGGTGAGACCATTCAGGAGAAGGATCGCTGCAAGACCTGTAACGGACGCAAAACGGTGCGGGAACGCAAAGTACTAGAGGTGCACATCGAGAAGGGAATGCGGGATGGTCAGAAGATAGTATTTACAGGCGAGGGTGATCACGAGCCCGAATCTCAACCGGGTGATATCATTATACTTTTGGACGAGAAAGAGCATTCGACATTCGTGCATGCCGGCACGGATCTGATGATGAAGATGCCACTGCAGCTGGTGGAAGCGTTGTGTGGATTCCAGCGCATTGTCAAGACGCTGGACGATCGCGATCTGCTGGTGGCCACGCTACCCGGCGAAGTTATACGACACGAGATGACCAAATGCATTGCCGAAGAGGGCATGCCCATCTTCAAGAATCCCATGGAGAAGGGCACACTCATCATACAGTTTGAGGTTATCTTTCCTGATACGATGAATCCATCAGTTATTTCGACGCTCAAGCAGTGCTTGCCTCCGGCGCCCGAGGTTGACATTCCAGTTGATGTCGAGCATACAGTTTTGGTAAGTCCGGCAGCGGCATTTCTTTGCTTAACCACTAACCTACTGTTTATTTGCAGGAGGACTTTGATCCCAAGCAGCGTCGCCAGCAACACCAGCGCATGGCATACGACGAGGACGAGGGTGGCTATCAAGATGGACCACGCGTC
This sequence comes from Drosophila lacertosa, assembly GCA_004143845.1. Lineage (NCBI taxonomy): Eukaryota > Metazoa > Arthropoda > Insecta > Diptera > Drosophilidae > Drosophila > Drosophila lacertosa. Next base: position 79,720 of record SCDZ01000306.1, on the reverse strand, counting down.
CAGCAGTGCGCATCCAGTTAAGCGGTCTACACTTAAAACTACCACAAAAAAAAAATAAAACACATAAACAGGAAAAGAAGAAAACAATTTTAAAAAAGCAAAAACAAACAAACAACAAGTACGCCAACCAATCCAAGCGATCAGAAGTTGGTCCGCTCGTCCTGCAAACACACTCGATCCAAACTAGTTGCTGCCCCCCATCCACAGGAGCCTATCCGACACCGACACCCGGCACAACACCCACTCCACCAACAAGCACCCCAATTGGCGTGGTATTCGCATTCATTGTACTATCCCAAAAAAGAAAAACACTCGCAACAAGTATACAAAAAAGTTCACATGGAACGAAGTACCCAAATTTAAGAAACAAATTTGAAGTTATTTACGGCTTAGGATCGGAGATGTGCTCTTCAGACTACGAGATATGCTAATTACGATATTTAGGTATAACAAAAAATAATACTTATCAAAATATTATGCACTACATTTTTAACGCGTGGTTCAAAAAAAAAAAAAAAACTATATAAGTACATTGTTTAATTTCGTTTATGTTGAGTTGGATATGAGTTGACAGAAAGGTTCAAGAACGGAAGAACTTTTTACAAATCTGTCGCCACAAGAACCGCATATTGAAAAGTCCGCGATAAGCGCGTGTAGGAACAAGTTTAAGTTATTTAATTCCAGCATAAATAAAAGCGTTAGATTAAACGGATATAACAAATAAAATAATTAATACACAATTTCAACTTTCAAATGTTTATGCATTCGCTTTGTTCTGTTAGAGGGGGCCCTTAGAAAAGAGAATAACTTATAAGACTTGATTTATAAAGAGTATACGCTCGATAGCTCTCGATTTGGATATTTTTTAAATTACTTTCATGGAACAGTGTTTTCTTGAGTTTTATTTAAAAATATTCTTGGGAATTTGAATTTCAAATCAAAATTGCCGATAACAAATAATACTATAAATTGTAGCAAATACTGATTTTGTAGTGCACAACGGATACATTAATTTGAGCTTCTGTGGTTTACTTATACCTATATAGATGTATGTATATATGCATGAATATGCTAACTAATTCTGCTTATAATATAAATATATGAATGTATTTATATATTGTCTTCAAATATATACACAACTAAATTCAAGCTCATTAAAATTGGGTAATATTTAAAAAGGGGGTTTGAAAATTTGTTGTCTTATTTTTGCTTTTGTATTTTTCTTCCAGTTTTCAGACTCGGTTTTTTCGGTGTAAGTATTATCAAAAAAGTGATTCTTGGAGATAGTTGTTGCTTTAATGTAGAAGGGGACTAGAGTTTAATAGTAATTGTAGGTTGTAGGCAGCATACAGCCTGTAAATTGTGCGGTTAATTAGGATTTCAAAAAAATCAACCTAATTCATTCATTTTACCGACCAGTTTCTATGGCAGCATATACAGCCGAATGAATCAGAGGGCCAGGTTAGAGTTATTGCTATAACGTTGATAAAATATTAGGCATAGATAGAAACGCCTTCAAGAATAGATAAACTTTATGGGCTTGGAAATTCTATGTATTCAATACAGACATTTCCGCATGGGAAAGAATATTTTTTTTAAGTAAAGCTTTTAAAGAGTGCTGGCAACGATAAATGTCGGCCGGTCTAGTTAACATTCATAACGCAACCTTTGATCTCGCAGGTCACACTGGGTTAATTAGACGACTCGCCAATAGTTTAAAAGTGCATATACTATTAGGTATATAAGCATTTTACTACTATATATATTAGAATATGACTCCGTAAGATAATTATTTATTGCGGCTACAATTTCCGGATGAAGATTTGTTGATCAACTGATGGATGGGCCTTCTCATCTTAAACAAAGACAAGAGCAAAGCGAATATTTCACAAATTGGTCATAAAATTTATTAACATACGGTAAATAGAAGCTACAGTTCTAAGTTAGACGCCAAACTAACGCGCAAAGTTGCGTAGCGCGGCGACGACGCCCGTGCCGTAGATCAGCTTGCTCTCGACGCGTTCCCAAGCCACCTGTTGCACCTTAGAGACGCTGCGCAGAGCCTCGACAAGCGCTGGCGTTTCACTCAGACTGAGGCCGTGGGAGCGCAGATAGACGCTTAGATAGGATTGGGCCAACTCAAAGTCCAGGTTCGTGCTGAACATGAACTCGATGAGCTTGAGGAATTGCTGCATGGCGAGCATAGTGCCGCCCGCTTCCGGATGAAGTGACTTGATCTCAAAGTCCACCATCGACGGACCCAGCTGGGTGATATGCCGCACGGCGGATTCGAATTCATTGCCTGTGGCAGTTGCCTCCAGTAGCTTGCCAAAGGGTGTTAGATTGTTGAACGAGGACACCTGCAGCACCCTGGAGCCATCGCTGTTGCTAGGTGCATTGGCAACATCGAAGCGCAGCTCCAGACCCGAAACCGTTGGCAGAAAGAAGGGCGCCTGCTTGGGCGTTTTGGGCGGCGCCTTCGGTTTGTTGCGCTGCTTAATCAGCTCCAGGTCGAGCAGATTCTGCCAGCGTGACGCAGCCAGGCCTGATAGTGTGATCAACTCAGGCGATAGCTGCTTGGCCGTTTCGTACTTGGCGTTAATCTCCTCGCCCAGCTCCGCATTCTCGTCATCTTCATCAATGCCCAGTTCCTGCAAGGCATCCTCCAGCTCCATGGTATCGCAAACATTTGTCGGAAGGCCAACATAAGGTGCGTCCTCGAATGGATCAATGGAACGCAGAGAGATCTGGTTGAACAGAGTCTTGTTAGCCCACAAATAAATGCCCAGCAGATTGACGTGCGCCGTGGCCAGAAAATCGCCGCTGGGCGACATGCTCAACGAGAGACAAGGCCTTTCCATGCGGAAGTGATCAATCATGTAGGATGAAGGTATGTCCCACACCTTAATGGTCGAGTCCATGGCCGCTGTGATTAGCCAGCGACTGTCGGGACTGAAAGTCATGTCGTTCAGCTTGGCCGTGTGGCCAATGAACTTGCGCACCACCACGCGCGTGTCCATGTCCACCACATAAACCTTAAATGTGTCCAGACCAATTGCCAGCATGGAGCTCTCGCGATGATGCCGCATCAGGGCAACACCATCCGCTAAACGCAGCACAGCAGTTGCCTTTTGGGCTGTGAAATACAAACAGATAAAGGATGAGCTGGCTGCTAGCAGAATGGGAGCTGGGATGATACACTTACCATTGCCCTTGAATGGCCAGAATTTAACTTCGCCCTTGGCGCAGCCGGAGACCACATTTTGATTCAGATTGTCGCAAGCCAAGCCACGTACAGCCGCATCGTGAGCTTGCTTGAGGCCACCGTAGGTCATGCGATGCTGGCCCGACTGAATGTTGAAGCGCTCCACATCGCCGCTGCTGTAGCCAACGATGACAAAGTTGCCGCAGTGCGTTAAAACGATGCTGGAGGTTTCGCATTGGAAATTGGTTCGAGCTTTGCTTTGAAACTGCTTCGGCACCAGACGATGCTCTCCCATGCGGTTTTTGTGGAACGTCCAGGTTGTGGTCTGTATGATGCCCGTGTGTATGGCGGCGATGTTATCCCATTCCTTCTCGCGTGCCACGTCCGAGGTGAACTCCAGAATGGGTGGCATACTGTACTTGTCGTACTGGAAACGATCTGTGAATTGAGTAGTAAATTAAATAGTAACTGATCAATATTTATTTGTTTTAGCGCTACTTACTCTTCTTCTTGGTCGCCTTGGGATTGTATGTGGCTCGGCCCATGCTCTTGTTCAGTGACTCCGAGATGGTGGAGAACACGCGCATTGTACTATCCTCGCCCGAGGACAATATGGAAGCACCGGTGCCGCCATGGTAGCGTATACACAGCGGTGGCTTCGTGTGCCCCTCGCGTATGCGCAACTGACGTGCTCCACCGTCAGACATATCGAACACGAACAGCTTCATGGAGTTGTCTGGCGATGTGGTGAACACGACCGGTTCACTGGGAAAGCAAATAGCTGTGGTCACCTGCTCCTCGTGCGCCTGCAATTGCCCAGCCAGCTTGCGATCTTCCAGGTTCCAGAATGCCATATAACCGTTACTGCAGGCCGACACCAAAATTGGCGGACCATCGGTGCGGAAAGACAGCCTGGTCACCATGCCCCACTCCTGCTTGAAGCTCATCAGCAGCGTATCGAACTTCAAATTCAGCACATTCACAATACCATCGCCATGGCCAACGGCGACCACATCTAGGGCGGGCGCCGGCTCAATGCACGTGACGCGACTGTCGTGGTGATTGAGTGTGCATACAATGCTGTTCTTTTTGATGTTCATGATTTTCAGCTGGCCCTGCTGTGAGCCCAGCACGATTTTGTTAACGTACGTCGGCGGATGGGCCAGCGCGGTAATCAGGAACTCATCCTCTCTGAAAGGCACATCCAAATAGACATCATCTGTGGGTATGTTCCACACCTTTAGCACATTGCTGTGGTCCACGGCGATCAGATTCCTGCCGAAGGGCAAAAGCAGATGCACGTCGCGCTCGTGGCCGCGATACACGTGCCGTATGTGCTTGCCGGCGCGCCAAGCGTAGATGCACTTGTTGCTCGCAGTGTACGTGTGCATCCTGTCCGTGGCCATGGCCGTAATCTCGTCCGGATGCAGGCCGCTCACGTGCAGCAGCCGAAAGTGGCTGGCCGTGTACACCTGGAAGGACCGGCCGATGCAGGTGATGATCAGCGTGTCTCGACGCCGCTGCACGTAGCGCGTTACGGCCGGCACCTGGTTGCTAACATAGCCAAGTGCGCGGTTGCGCCGGAATATCTGGCTGCTCTCCCTGACTACGCCGCGGGACCCTTTCTCCTTCGCCACCGGGCTATCCTCTGCACGCAGATGCGTCATTTTTACTGATTCCGAAGTCTTCTTGTCGTATATTTTAATAAGCTCTCACGATTTTCATGTTTACCAGCTTCAACAGAGCACGTGTATTAATTCCGATGTTTCCAATGCTGCAAGCAATGGAAATCAAACTGTTTAAAAATGTTACTATAACAGAGCAATGCTATCAAAACTGTAAGAGTGTACATTATACATTTTTTCTTTCAGAGGATAAACGAAAATTGTAATCAAAACAGTTGTATTTATAATCAAGTAAAAATATCAAAAGAACAACGCATCTTTCCATAAAAAGATTTATTCGTAATATTTGAATCATTTTCTAAAATTTAAATGCGCATGTTAACCAACTGTTGTACATATTTAAAACTGTGAGGCAACTGACGCTCTACTCGATTGGTCATACCAAACAGCTGTTGAGCCTTTCGATAATCGTGATGCCATTGACACACAATCGAGCTATCGACTTTTCGTCGAATATATTTGCGCTAAGTTTAAATACTTAAATAACTATTTATAATAAAAAGCAATTAAGCAAACTTAAATTCAAACAGCAACTTAAAAAATGTACATTTTAAAAAATGTTAAAGTCAATTTAATATGCTTTTAAAGATATAAGAATTAAAGCGTATTTGAATATTGAATTTCATTTTATTTAATAACCCACATACTCGTTAAACATATATATATATACAATAAAAGCTTTTGTGATCTTATTTTGTTTTTTTGGTGGTTTTTAAATTGCATTATAAATTCTTTGGTTATGTTGAAATAATATTGATAAAATACAAAATACATATGAATATAGTCTTTCGCTTGCTTCTAGACAAAACTCATTTCTATACATATTAATAAGTTAATAACATCTCTAATCAAAGCCATAATTAAAAAAAAACTCGTTGCCATTGCGTTTTTCGTTTATTTTATTGAAAACGTTTTCATAGCTTTTTTTTGGAACACTGAAATTTTTACCAGCCCTTAAAAACTTCAGGTTATTTTCATCTTTCACAGTTTTATGCAAGTAGCAGAAATTTAGTTGCTCTATGTGTAGACACCTATGAAACAATTTAATTAACATTCATTAGTTATTGTGTTAGTGTTGTTGCTGTGTTAGCTGTTGTTGTTGTTGCAGTTAAAGAAAGTGTTTCAATTGATGCTGCAGTTGATGCCAAGGTGGGATTGGGAGTGCTTAGTTGAGCGCATTCAGCGCCACCTCGCGGTTAAAACTTTCACCGGAACTCGACAGCGGATAATCCAGTTCAGGCAGACGAGGTACGGGTCGGTGTGGACGGTTAAACTGCAAATGAAATAGAAAACCAAATCGTAATAAGACATTTATTATAAGGTAAGAGTTTTTTGTTTTGTAATTAACTTACCCACGACCTCATGATCTTGTAGAGCACCTGACGCGACGGATAATCATCGAAATCCGGGTCGGGCACAACGGGCGCCTGTTCGTTCGGTGCCAGCATCGGGAGCAGTCCGTTTGGACGCACAAACTCCTGCTCGATGCCAGCGGCATTGGCAGCCGCAGCACTGCCGGCCCCGGTGCCAGGGCCAGCACTCAAGGAGCGCTTCCCATGTCCGCCGTAACAGACGTGCCCATAGGCCTGACAGCCCTCTGTAAAATGCAAAATGCAAAATTGTAAAATCGTAAAATCGCAAAATGAATTAGTCGCCATCTACTTTGGCAAGAGATTGCAAATGCTTCAAGCGAAAACTGTAATCGATATAACGCCCACGCACACACACTCACAACTCGCAACTCACACCTCATATGCTCAAGCACACACAAATACGTTATTAACTGCGACTACCGTTAGCTCAAAAAGTTTGAACCCAATGCGTGTGTGCATTCCCCATGGGCACGAGATTGGAGGGATGAGCGGATGGTCGGATGGTCGAAGGGGAGCGGGGACTTACAAGCTGGCAAACTGGCAAACTTTGCGCCATTATGTGAAAATTCTATGGCCAAACATTAACAGTGACTGTGTCTGAGGAGACTCGAAATCTTTAATCGCTTGCCAAAGCTCTAGAGAGACAGCCTTTGATAAGCATTTGACCTCCATGACAAAGCGTATAAATATTTTTTTTATTTTATTTTATATATATATATTTTTTTTTTTTGGGTGTATATGTTTCATTTTATTTTATTTTATACTTTTTTTGTTTGTCTGAGTTTATTTTGACTGTTGACTCGTTGCTATTTTTGAGCTTCCGCTCGCACACAACATTTTTATATTAAGGCGGCTTCACATGGGATTTGGCCTAGTCGTGTCACTTTGGCCTTAATGCGCTGCAGCAGGTCGCAACGGGAGCATTAACAAGTTTATTGTTAGCACATTTTGAATGTCAGCCCTATTGAAATCGAAAGCGAGCAATAAAAAAGTTTCTTAAGTGGAAAATTACATAAGGCGTGTGTTTTTTTAAGTTGTGACTTCAACTCCTTATTATCTTTGAGAAAGTTCTGCGTAAGCAAGTGTTGTCAAATAGTGGCCAATATAAAAGCAGCATCCAATTACTGGCAGTCCTCCTTTTATGCATAATGAAATAGTGCAATTTCAGGTGGCTGCGTCAATGCACCTGGCATGCAATGTAACGGAAATGGCGCGCCCGCCATGATAGGGCTAGGGGGAGGGGACTGTGGGTGGCTGTTGCAGCTGCATAAACAAAGCCACAAAGGAGCAATATGAATGGCGACATCGACGTGAACGCTCAACCTCTGCTTGTGTTTGTTTTCCGTTAAAGTTAAGTTAAACTGTAACAATTGATGCTGCAAGGGGTGTGTGTGTGTGAGTATGTGTGTGTGTAGAGTGTGACTTCCGTTTGTCAGCCATTTATAGGTTTGTTTTTTTGCTCTTAAATTGAATGCATGTATAGGAATAACAACTTAAGTGGCATGTGCCAAGCGGCATGTGGCATGTGGCAAGCAATAAAATTCAATAATTGAATGCCTTTCCCAAATGGCCACATGAATATCAAGTACTCACTTTTGGCCTGGCTCTGTTGGGCGGCCAAGACGACGGTGCAGATGACAACCAGCAGCAGCGAAATTGTGGATTTCATATTAACTGCAAAGAGAACAAGAACAAACGAACAATTAAAGCACGTAAACAAATATTGGTAGAACTGTATGTGTGTGTGTGTGTGTGTTTGTATATGTGTGGGCGTGATGGCGCCCACCTGTTGAGAGTTCATGACAATGGGCTGCTGCCCCTGCGGATATGCTACACTAATTAGAAAAGCACGGCACACACACACACACACACACATACAGTTAAATCACAAGTCACATGCATTTAAGTAGTTAATCCTGGGCGCAAAACTTTTGAACTTTGATTTATGTTTTACCCACATACAGGCAATTAGTGTGCTAGTGTGTGTGTGTGTGTGTATGTTTGTTTGCCCAAAGTGGCAAACGCACAACTTAAACTAATGTGCGTTTATTACGTGCTTTGAATTCCTTAAGCATTCAGCAGCTTGAGGATGATACGCAGATAAAAGGCAAATCATATAGATTTAGCAGGAATTAAACAGATATACATTTATAGAAATTACTAGCAAGCTGTTGCTGACAATGTCTTTTTCTGTGTTGTTCGCCATCAATCATACGACGTGTGTGCCGAGCGTGTGTGTGAGAATTTATTTGTTTAAAACAAACCTGGTCGCGTGTCTAAGTCGGACTGTCGACTGTTGGAAAACTCACCTCGGTTCGAACTCTGATTAGTTGATAATATTGTTGGCCTTTTGAGACACACACACACACACACACACACAATTAAATAACAAAACAAATCAAAAACATAATTAAATAAATAACACGTTACACATGTGATTTGTTTATCAGCAATAATTGAAAATTTAATTGCTATTATATGTGTGCTATATAGCTGGGAACTTTATACGTTTTGTTTATATATACACATATATACATATATTTAAATATAATCACAGCTATAGTTGGGGTTTTTTTCAGGATTTTCTATTGAATTACTTTTATTTGATTTTATTTTGTATTTTGAATTTGTATTTTTTATATTGTATTAAGGCAACACCAACGCTGCCTGTAGAATTTGAGTCCACGTTTTCACATTTTAAAGCGCTGCCCCGCTACTGAACAACTGCCCGACATCGGCCGACTCGATCGGCTTTATAATCCGCGTTCAGCTTGAATTGGCCGGCGATAAGCCGCAATTCGAGCGGTTTTAATCGCAGCTTAAAACCGTGTCACGCCTAGCGATTTCAGACGCCGCAGACGCTTTATTAAAAATAGCTAACAATTCCATACAGCCCAGACTATTTTCAACTGAAAGCTGAACTAAATATATACATAAATTAATAAAATGCAGATAAGTGCAATTAAGTGCGTGTGTGCGCGTGTGTGTGTGGCAAAAATCAACATTGTCCACCTACACGCCGCAATAACAATAATATTATTGTTATTACATTGTTTATCAATCTGCGGGCGCCATGTGTCAACGACAACGGGGCAACAGGAATGGAAATGAATATGGCCAGCTTATCAATTTTCCCAGCGTCAACTTTATTGTCAGCTAATAACGATTTAATGAGCTGGTGCTGCTGTCAATAATGCCCATGTTTAATATCCGTTGCCCTGGCTTTTGGCCTATATAAATCAATTTCGAAAAAAACTTTCCACACAGGTGCTCAGCTCAGCTTTATATATACCCATTTCCATTCCCTTACCCAATGCCTGCCGCATCGCAACGGCGAGTCAGCAGCGATCAACAGCTGCCAAAGGCAAAGTTCAGGTACATGCACCCTTATGTGTTCCGTGTGAAATTTTTCTAATCGGCAACTAGCTGATAGCACATATCGCTAAACGTCCATATATATTTGAATATATTAATAATACCCGCGCAGTTTATAAAAGCGTGCCTGGGGCATGCCGTTACGGCTGCGGCTTACAGGGCCGGCGGGTGGTGCCCGATCACAGTCTACTCAGTTCGGGCCAAGCTGATAGTCGCATCGAGAGCCACAAACCAGGCGCTGATTAGACAGCAACACTTTGACCAGTTGACAAGAGCCAAAATGACGAACGATTTCCGGTTGGTCAACAAAGCTGTTTGCAGCTTAAACTGAACTTTAAGCCTCACCTTTTGAGTGGTAATATGTACTTTGATCCTTGGCTACGACATCAATACACTAGACAGGGGTATTTAAGATTCCTTATCTAATTTTGTTTTATAAGGCTATAGCCTCAGACATATACTCAAATTCTCATTTTACAAAGCTCGCAGTACTCATTTAAATTTATTCAATTCTTTAAAATGTTGCCCTTAAAAATGCTGATGTTAATCAATTATCAAATAAACGCTTTAAGGCAAATGTCAGCATTTTTTTTTGCTGGTTTCTAGTAACGTTTAAAATGAAATTTATTCAGGAAAATGCGTCACGCATTTTAAAATGTGTACAAAAATTTAAACAGCTCGTGCGAAGATATCCTGTATATAGGTTTAAATTTGGATATATGCACAAGTTGAATTATATTGCGAACAAAGATTAAAGGAATAAAATAGAAATATATTAAAATAATAATATATAGGAAGTTGTGCTTAAGTTAAATAGGCAAACACAAAATGCTTTTTATAGTTTATTAAATAACTTCGATTTTAGTAATTTTTTTCTGAGTTAAAAATCGCTAATTCTGCATAAGTAAATAAATCTTTAATTTTAAGGCATCCAAAATTTAATTAACTGACAGCAACAGCTAATCTAGCTAAACGTTGAAGCTATTAGTAATAATTTCGGCTGGTTTTATAAAAATAATACATTTTAATTAAGTTTATGAGAAACAGCCAAAGTTGGTATTGATTTATATTCTTATTAAGACCCGGAAGTTTAAGAAGAATCATTAAAAGAAAGTAATTTTTTAATGCTAATAAGAATTATTTATGTGCATTAACTTTGACCTTCTAAACCTGCAAAAATGTTCGCCTACATTTTTAAGAGCATAAAAAAATTAAATGCAAAGTGCAGCTAATGTGCATATTTATGAAAACAATTTAATCAAGCTACTCGCTTCTAGGACGCTGATGAGGTTAGCAACAAGTTGCGCACCCAAAGGCGAACTTAAAAGCACAAATTATAAAACTCAAAGTTATAGTTAAGGATATGAGGATACTTGACTTATACAGCTGGCAGAACTGTTGTTGACTTCTAGTTAAATTTTGCGTAAGGCAAATGTGGGCGGCCTCTTGCAAGTTTCAAGTTAGCAGCAAGTGCAGCCCGTGGCGGCTAATAAAAAATTAATCAAAGACAACCAAGGGATGTAAAAGTAAAGCGCAAGTTAATGATAACAGCAAACAAGTTAAACTAAGCCGCATAAAAGGCCCAGTAATCCAATTTGATGCAATTAAATTGAACAAATAAACATGGGCACAAAATATGACCCGAGGGCCAATTAAAACATATTTTCAAAACGAAGACGGGGCGTGTTTTCCTAAAGGAAATTGAGTGGGCACTTGGACAAATAAAGTTTGAGTTCGGGAGGCAAAATTGAGTGTTGTAATTATTAAATTAAATCACTTACCAATTTGTGTATTCACTTTTATTAGTTGAGTATAAGGTTGCAAGTTTCACACACAAATGTATGTTGTTAACATAAAGTTATCTGCTCTCTTAATATTGTTACTACTATTTTGAATACTGCTGCCACTCTTGCCACTTGCAACTCAGAAGAATTGTTAACAAATCTTTGGACGCGATTTTATTTGTTGGTTGATGTCGTTCGACTGAACGCCAGAATTCGTGTGATGCCGTTAACAGCACACGGCCCAGCTTTATACCGCAGGACGACTGACTGCGTGCGTCTGTCTGTGTGTGCGTGTGCTGATGTGTGGGTGTAGTTGTAGCTGCGGCAGCAGCCAATCACAAGCGCGCAGTTAGCCGAATGACACACGAAGCGTTGCCATCCGGCGCCTGCTTGTATGCAATGGTATTTTGCGGTTGTCTCTTGCGTAGGTGCTGCAATATTCGGACGCAGCAACTAACTGATATTGAGGCTGAGGCTGAGGCTGGGGTACACTCTTTGAACCTTTAGGCTTTGGGTAGAACCCAAAAAAAGACAAAACCCCCCGGCCACTGCCTCACAGCCCGTGATTGACTAAAGGGCGACTGTTGCTTCTGGGATGTCAAATTAGCGACGTGCTCAGATTTATTTGGTCTGCAGTGCGTCATGTGAATAGATATGAGTTAATCAATGGAATGGATTCAACTAGCAACTGGCAATTGCTGACGTCTTTGTCGTGGCCATCTTTGCCGCAGACCACACAACTTTCACCAACAGGCTCCCTGACCCTGCCCCAGTTCGGCTTTTCGCATTAATTGAATAATTGCTTTTGATTCGCAATGCACTTTTACGGACAATTCTATATATGTATGAGCTTATGTATGTAAGTGGACGGGGCAAATAGAATTAAGTCAAAATAGCCACAAATTGATTTGCCAATGACTTGTTTACAACAATTATTTTCAATTGTTGCCAAAGCGTCGGCTTATCGCATCCAGAAAAAATTACGTCGATAAGCAGCTGTTGCCGTCCCGCACACACAGATCAAAATATTTGACATCAAACAGTAGCTGCTGCCAACCCACAAGCCGAACACAAGCTGTATCAATTTTATAACTATCTATATTGAACAGCTTGTTGTGCATTTCCGCAGGGCTGGCAATCAGATTTTTTCATTTAACAACTGAAATTAAGATTCAAGAGAATGCTTATTGATTAAGAATTATTACAAAACAAATGTGAAACTATTTTATAATCAGCTTTTCTTCACTTAATAATTTTCTATTTCTGTCTGAAAACACACAAATTGTTGAATTTAAAGCTTTAATTTTATTTGTCGCTTCTGCATACTAAAAGTAGCTCATTTAAGATATTTTGGGACGGCATGGACTTCACATAAGGGTAATATAATAAAGCAATATACAAATTGTAGAGATTCAAAGTGATTGCGGGATAAAGCAATTATAAATTTATGCAAGGGTTATCTGGGCTCAGCCTGCCTGGCACTTAGTAAAGCTGGCGAATCAGCCAGACGCCCAGGAGCGAGCTCAGAAGGGCGCTGGCACCAACCAAGCCCGAGGCGCCGTTCTGTGCGGCACAGATACGTGGCTGGGGCGCAGAGACGTATTTGCAGAGTGTTCCAATAAAATTGACCTGGGCGCGATCGTTGACCTGCTTGTCGAATTGCTGCAAAAGAAGCGGTGTAAAGCTTAGCTGGTTAATGGAGGACAGTCGAACATACCTCATTGAAGAGAATGGTGGGCACACTGGTCAGTGGCTCCTTCAGCCTCATGGTGGTTTCGCCAGCCTTACGCAAAAGTACGCTGCCATCGGTGGAGTTTGCACAGGTCTTGATGTTCTCCCAGTTGTTGACGTGATTCTCGCTGGCGCAACGCTGTCCGGGATACACATTATCGGGGAAGTTCTTGCCGGCCTTCATCAGGCAGTTGACAAAGTCCAGCGTAAGCGATTCGCGTGTGAAGTCAGTTTGGTAGGAGTTGGCCTGAATGTGTTCGATGGCGCAGGCATGCACCTTGTTGCCATAGCACTCATTGGGGCCGTGGTGGCAGGTGAAGGTCGTTTCAGAGCCTTGGGTGGTGAACTGCATGGAGAGGGGCCATGGGAAAAATGTGAATATGCAACAAATGAGGCATTGTTGGGCCTAAAGCGTGCCGTGCCGCTAACTCACCTGAGACTTGCCAAAAGGCACAAAGGTGAGTTCAACCGCTTCGCGCAGCTCGCTCTTCATAGCCGGATAGAGTTGTTCCGTAATAAACTTGGCGCTGTCCGGGCACAGGGACTCATAGTACACGGCAATTGGCACCTGGTAAATAACAAAGCACAAACAGTTCAGTCTCTTTGGGGTGGGCTGGTTGTTTTGGTACATTGCATTTCTCACAATGTGTTGCCATTTGCTGTGTCCGGCAAATGAGGCAATTTGCATTTTTACTGCACATGCAAATCAGTTTTGGTTGACTGGACACAGCCAAAATCTAACTCTGGAACTTTACCAGCAGTAAAAATCAATTCACTTCATTTTGTAAATGAAGTATGTTTGGTCAACATAAAGAGTGTGCTTTAAATATTTTATAAAAAGACAAATGTTACCATAAACACTAATAAATTTACCTCAATAGTTAAATAAAAAAAGAATTTATACATGCATATACTTTAAATACGCAAGTTAATTAATTTGTATCGACTTTAAGCCTAGCTTCAATTTATGAAGTTGCCTTTTGCAACTAACTTAGCAGTTTGTATAGAATTTTAGTGCTGCCAGATCGCAAAGAACATCTCGTTTCCATTTCGCATAACAAATGGCAATAGATTTTATTGTTTATTTATTGTTATTTATTATGCAATTTCCCGAGTACAAAAAATCGACCTAGTATTTAACAAAAGTATATATATGTATTTATACCCTCGGCAAACGGGTTTTGGAAAACAGCTGTGTCTCCGCGAGGGTTTTCAAGACTCGGCACCTCAAATACAACTGTACTTTCTTGAGACTTAACATGTTCAACATGTGTTTTTTTTTATCTTAACACTTAAGAATGCTGAATGAAATGACATATGTTTACATCCATAAATATGTACATTTTTTTAAACAAAATCTACTCTTAAAGTATTACAAGTATCATATATGTATATTACTTCATCATCTGAATAAACAATAAAATAAAAATCATTTCTTTATATAAAAACCGTAATTGTAATATTTATAATTTATAATACCCTTTGCCAGTTTTATTTAAGCCATTTTGCGTGATCTTAATAACATCTTTTTGTATGCATTTTCGTTAAATAAATTACGAATTCTCGTGACTAAGCCGACAAATGATGCGCAATAGATAAAAATGTATTTTTAAAAGTCACTTCAAGCTGCCTACTGTTTATTTACATGCACAAACATACATACGCAAATAAAAATAAATATACCCATTTTTTTAACAAACGTAATTTACTTATTGTTAGTTATTTTCTTTTTTGCTGATTTGAAGGTCCCATCAACACAATAATCAGCGTTTTTTGTGCTGGAAACTCATCAGTAGAACAATCAAGAGTTCCATTCTTGCGCGCACCACTAACGACGGCAGCAACAACAACAGGTTGGACTGGAAGGGGACTTCCAAGAGTGGCCGGCGGCCAGCACCGGTTCCCGTATGCATCACAATTACACAGCCAAATACAATGAAATGGAAACTGGTCGGCTTTAGAAAACCGGTTGACGTCTCAAAACAAAAACACAAAGTGAGACGCTGTCGGCAGCGGCAAGAGAAAACTGAATTTATACAATTAATTATGCGTTCATGAACACACACATGTATGTTTGGTATTATATGTGTTAAATATTTTCCAGTTGTGTCATTTTCCAACTTAAGTGCATTCAACCCTTTTTTAATAGGGCGCGACACTTGTTGCAGCATTGAAATGGGCTTCTTATTGTGCCTATTTCCAGCCCTAACCTACTTTAAATGGCTTAAACAACACTCGTGATTTTGTTAGTTAGGAAATCGCGAATTTCATTAGCAACCGCCCTCAACTCACTCCTCGCATTTTAAATTGATTTTAGCTAAGGCTTTGTTGTGATTATGCAAAACTTACCTTAGCGGCACTGCAGACAGAGACGGCCAAGCAAGCCAATAATATAAGTTTGTGACTCATTTTTTTGGTTTGAATTTTTGTTGCTTCTTTTTGACTCTTACGGTATGCTAACAGCAACGCAACGAATTAAGCGCTAGTGTTGTGAACGTGCTGACGTCTACGCGTGAACTGTTTGTTTCAAATCGACGCTTGGTTTGAGCAGCCACAACGCGGCTCCACCGTTTTCCAGTCTGAGCGCGAGAGCGAACGCTCACATGCATACGTAATTTGGGCTGGGCACGGTCTTTCAGAAGCATACACATATATGTGTATGGTTGGCTGTATGCACATTCCAGCCCACAGATCGATGCATAAGCCAAAGCTTCGCCGAAAAGGCCATCAATACAACTGGAAAAGAGCGCATCATATTAAGGTACAGCTCCAAAAGCACGTCAGTCTGGGCTGAATGCTAATTATTAACACAGCTTGTTGGATCGTGTAGAGCTTGGTTATGGAAATGTGTTTTAAACTTTGATTCTCTCGTGGGAATTGGGCGCTTGCAATTATGTTAATTTTAATTAAAACAAAGTAAATCGCACATATGAACACAAGATAAATCTCAAGGGAACACTTGGCATGTTTTGCTTTTAACTTTTTTTTTATGTTTAATGGAATTACAAATTAAAATAAATGTTTTTAAGTATGTACATACAAGCACAACTCTCTCTTTCTTTCTCTCTCTCTCTCTCTCTCTCAATGTCCGTTCCTCCACAATCAGTTCCCGCAATTTCAGTCACGAAACTTGAATCCCTTAGATATAAGATCTTTGCGTGCCTCCAAAATCTCCTGCTGCAATTCCTTGGCAGCCTCAGGGCAGTCGTTAAATGTGAATGTGCGATAGAGCACAGTCCAGACGG
The DNA here is from genome assembly GCA_004143845.1 of Drosophila lacertosa. NCBI lineage: Eukaryota > Metazoa > Arthropoda > Insecta > Diptera > Drosophilidae > Drosophila > Drosophila lacertosa. The sequence goes on along the minus strand of SCDZ01000306.1, from coordinate 63,322 downwards.
AGTAAACCTATATAACAAGTAGATATTAAAACAAATTTTATATAGTGTTCCCTCAAGTAACTTACGCCAAAAAGAATTAACAGCACCAGCGGAAGCAGCTGTATATGCAGCAAGTATTTTGTTGTTACCGCCGTTTGCACTGTGCCCAACACAACGGCCAGGTAAGGGACAACGAATAGCGTTGCATAGAAGAGCCAACGTTGTAAATTTGTCATGATTTAATGTTTAATTCAAATTAAAATATAGATTTTTCAATATAAAATACGACTAACGCAACACGTAAACAATAGACCGGCCTATGGATGGCCAATATTTCGATAACTAACGACATCGACGATATACACCATTCGATTAATCGTTTCGAACAAACAGCTGATTAAGTCACCGTCGCGTGTCATGGCAACCAACTTGTGCGAGCACCCAAAAGGTCGTTACATTTCAAAATTGAATTTTTACTCATGAAATAAATCTTACACTCTTAAGTTTTGAACTAATACTAATTTTTAAATTTTATTAGGCTGCTTGTCCATTGCGCCAACCGTACAGGGCGTATTCGTCAGCAAGTCAGCTGTACTGCAGCCAATTATTTGAAACTTAATCTCGTTTTCCTTCAGGGAGCCACCAACAAACAGATTTGGCTCACTGCTTAGAGCCCACAGTTCGTTCTCTCCCTTTGCGTTACGATTGATTTTGAGCCCGGTAACGAACTTGAGCTGTTGCGGATTATAGGCCACGGCGCGTATATCATCGGCCGTGTAGTTGGAGTGCTCGTTCCAACTGATCAACGCGCCCATGCTGATCAGACTGCAGTACAGATTACCTCCGTTATCCATCACCTCCGATTCGCACTGCGTGCCACGCGTGCCCAGGATGCGAAAGTGTTTGCCGACCAACTCGCTCGACGGGTTCTGCCAGACGCTCGCATTGTTGACCAGGTGCAGCGGAATTGCAATCTCCAAGAAGCTGTTCAGCGTGTGGAAGTACAAAAAGCGCTCTGGAATACAAGTAAATATAAGCACTTTGATTATATTATAGTGTATTGGAATAGACTCACCTGTTTCCCGACTGGGACTCAGGCTGACGGTAAAGATGCCCGCGTGGGCGCTGCCAAAACGACGGACGCCCAGCGACGGCTGCATGGATTCGTGCTCGATGCGCCAGGACTTGCCGGTAAGTGCATCGAACACGATTAAGCCGTAGCCCCAGGCATCCGCTATGTAGGCATAGCCACCCAAACACTTGTTGGGCGCACCACTCGCCGCCAGATCCACCACCATGGCCGTGAAAATGGAGACGCTGGGCGTGTACAAGTGTGGAGGCAACGCGGAGCGCTGCACCAGCTCATCCTTGACCAGGTCGAAGATCAGCACTTGTGGCGCGCACAGCTGCAGCGAGTTCACCTGACCCGAGTCGACCACCCACAAACGCCAGCACTCGTCGATCTGCAGGCAGAGGAGGGATAAATGAGGCTAATCTGGAAATACCTCTTATTTTTGCACTCACATAGGTTCGAATAGCCGAAGTTATGCCGGAGCAGTTGCTGGACGGCCGATGCCAGTCCATGCTGGGATAGGCTTGCAGCTGTGGATTCTCCAGCACCTCATTGTCGCTGGCTGCCACCGTGGCCAGGGTGAAGGGCGAGGCGCTGCTCAGACGCGGTATGGTCAGAAATGTGCGATGTCTGCCCTCATCGCCGTACTCGATGTCGATGTCCACGGGCAGAAAGTGACTGTTCTCGCTGCCCGCGGCGCTCAGGCTGAGATTGCTCCACTTGTGCAGCGTGTGCAGCTGCTTGATGCGCAGCTGCTGAGCGCGGGCCAAGTGCGCGTGCAGGCAAACAGTTAACAGGAACTTGATCACAAGCATATCGGCCAACGGCAATGCAAGAGTGCAATGAAAATGTGTTCTTAACCGTTCGGACGACGCGTGAAAACTGACATGCTGTTGCAGGTAGGGCAGCGTTGGCTGCTGCCTCTGCTGGCGGTGCTAACAAACCCTAATTGACCAAATGGGCAACGGCCGCGTCGAGAGCGCAAACAAAGGACCGCGGTCCAGGTAAGCGTTGGCCCGCTCAACGGGGCTCTGCTTGGAGATTTATGGGCACCTTTTTTTATGGATGCTTCAACTTTATTTACATAGACGCATAGAACCCCCGCCCCCTTTCACTGCCCCTGCCCCGCATCCCTGGTCTCGCAGCGTGTCAACAGCGATAATTGATCTCTCGGCCGGAAAACGCTGTTGGCCGGCAATTTTAGAGGTGGCCGGTGGACACAAACGCCGTTCGGGGCCAATAGTTAAACGGCCAACCGAAGCCAAGCCGGCAACACGCCACAGTCTGGCCGAGAGTTTTGGGATCGCAAGTGAACCTGCTTTCCACGCGCCGGAATTTGTCGTAGAAACTTAATGTTGGTGCTCTCGAGTGCTGGGTGTCTGTGCATGAGTCTGTCTTGTTTAATGACACCTCTTGTGGCGTTTACATTCCATTTGCATTTCTTTTTCGTATACCCTGTACTCATTCAGATGGGGTGGCTTAAAGTGTAACAGCCAATTGATAAACAACAGAAGCTGAGCAGCTCAAATCTGTTTGTCTCTTCCGTCCCTCATATCTTTATCTCAATTATATTTTTTATTAAATTTAACTACTCCAATATTGATTATTCTGTTTCGGGTGTATATTGATATATTTTCTTATACAGTATGTTTAGCTGTCTTAAAGGGCATCTGGCAGTCGATCATACCGAAACCACTGCACTTTACAGCCAAACATATAATTTTTTTATGTTTCTTAAGTTTTCAACTCACGTTAAAAGTGCAGTAAACAAAATCGGTGAGTCTGAACGGACTTTGGTTGCGTGTGGCTTCAATAAATCAATTAACTTTTGTTTTGTTTTGCTTTATAAACCAATAAACTGAATATGCTGCTATAAATTTTAATTTGAATTGTATGTAAATGCCAATATAGTGTATACGAAGGGGGAAGCAGGGTTTCTGGGAGGGGGCCGTTCTGCATTTAACCGTTACGACGTGACCTTCTGCCCATTAGAGCAGCCCTGCGCCTGTTGGCCGTCCTTCGTCTGGCCGCCGTGCGCCTCCTTCTGGCCGCCTGCAGACGCTGCCGCCTTCTCAATGCTCGCAGCCTTAAGCGCAGGCGCGCCAAGGTCGCCGCCGAGGAGGAGCTGGAGCTGGAACTGGTGGAACTTGAGGTTGTTGTTGTTGCCGTTGAATCATCAGAAGCTGTTGTGGTTGCTGTTGTATCATCAGAGGATGTTGCCGATGTGGTTGTGGTTGTATCGTCAGAGGATGTTGTCGTCGAGGTTGTGTCGTCCGCCGTGGTTGTTGTTGTGGTGTCATCCGACGTCGTCGTGGTGTCTTCCGCCCTGTTATAGCCCACCAGGCAAATGGCCAGAATGGCGCAGGCCAGGAACACCGTTTGGATACGCATTGCAAGTGGCTTGACCCGAGAATGTGTTCGAAACTGTCCAAAAGCTGGTTAAATAGCAAATTTCTTGTCGCCCAAATACGTCACTTTAGCATCGTTGCAGCTGTGAAAATATATATTTTAAAAAGTGGAAAATTTAACAATCAGCCATGTTTACTTCACTTTATTTTTTTTGGCTCAAATGCGTGCGCAATGGCCAAAACTTTCCCTCATAACGTTAGACGTAAGAACCTTTGTGTGCACAGCTGTTTAAAGACACAGCCTCCACTATTTATTTGGCAGTTCATATTTTTTGGTTGGCCATAAGCTATTAAGACAATTGACCACTCGTTCGAGCATATCCGAATAAGTTGCATTTTCTATCAATTAAAGAACCGCAAAAAGATCAAGTGAAACTTGAGTTAATGCCAAGCCGAAACAGCTGCAAGAGTTGGCCAAGAAACGGAAAAAAAATCATTTTTTAGAACTGGTTAAGCCGTCATTTTATGGCTCATTAATGTCGGCTTTAAGTGCGGCAGAGTTTTACTTGTCAGAAATTGTAATTTAATTATGCAGTTAAATTTGTTTAATCAATTTATTATGGCTCAAACATTAAATCAAATCGTATCTTAATTTAATTAGCCAGAAACTAACTTACCTTTCAATATGCTAAACTGTTTGTCTTAACTGATTGAGTGATTTTTGGTTTAGCCATAGTCCAAGTTTGTATAGATGGAAAGCTGAATTTTTTTTTTTTTAGTAACTAATTTACTTTACTAAGGTGGAAAAAACTCTAACGGAAATTGAAATCTTGGGTACAATTTTTGTATTATATCTGAATTACTTCTGAGTAATAATATAGGTTTTTTTTAAAACATTCTTTAAAGACATCTATATTATTAATTTAGTTAGTTTCCCCACCAAAAATAAACCAAATTATAAACTTGGCCGTGCAACGCCGGGTAACACAATTTAGTTTACGTATATATTTTTAATATATTACTCGTTGTCTACACGAAAAGTACATGTGTGCATTAAAAGCCAATTGGTTGTTTACAAAAGCAAGAAAAGTCAAATATTTACAATACAAAAAAGGAGAAAATAATAAAAAAAAACAAATCATAAAAAATAACAAAATAAATTAAAAAAGAATATTTACAAAATACACATACGAATAAACAGCATGAAAAGAATGAATGTTGTTGCATTATCAAATAGTTGTTGTTAATGATAGTAAAATCCGCTGTGGCGATTCGGATAAGGCGTCGGCGCCGCCGGAGCCGTCGTCACCAGCGTGTCCAGGTACGAGCGCTGATAGTTGTCCCGGGTGGCCTTGCTGGGCGGGAAGGCCTCGCCCTGGTTGAGGGCGGTGAAGGGATTGCGCAGCGCGTAGTTGACAATGCCCGCCTGCTCGTACTTGTAGGGTGTCTTGGTTGTGACCACCGCCGGACTCGTGAAGTACGTCTGCAGCGCATTCGCCGTGCTCTGCGCGTGCACGTGTGTGTGTGCGTGTGTGTTGTATAGGTTGTAGTGCAGCAGGCTGTTGTGGGCGGGCGCCGTGGTCAGCGCCAGCGGATGGGCCAGGGCGCCCAGCGGACTCTTGAGGATGCCGGGCTTGGCCTGCGGCAGCTCGAGGCGCACGATGCGATTGTTGTACTCGTTGGGATTGAGGTTCTTGAGGAAGAAGCGATGGAACTTCGAGGAGATGGCATAGATGATGCCGGGCTCGGCGCGCGTTGTCGTCATGTCCGCCACGAACTGCAGCTTGTCGCGATCGTGGGCGAGCACGGCCTGCTGATTGTTGGCCGGATTCCAGGAGGCGATGGCCGTCTCGGTGAGCGGACTGAAGATCAGGCTGCTGTCGTAGGGCGACACGGTCAGCCCGATGCCCTGCGAGGACTTCTTGCCCACCAGCTTGACGTCCAGCATTTGACCGCTGGCCAGCGGGCCGGCGCGCAGCACGTTCTTGTGCACCGAAAAGACGCTGGAGAGGATTGGCTTAAGATTAAAGCGAACTATAGAGGTTTGAGGCTTGGCTATACGCACCGATCTGTGGCCAGTGGCTGGAAGTAAACAATGCCCTTGCGCTCGTCAAAAGTCAGGCCCACGACGCCGTCCATCAGCACAAAGCGATCGTTGTGAATCTCGGACTGAGCAAAATCAGGATCGGGATACATGGCTAAAGAAGTGAATGTTATTTAGACATCCTTCTTGGACTTTCTTCTTCTTTTTCTACCTGGATGAGAGTGCCGCCAGGTGACGTCCTTGCCGCTGTCGTACACAATAATGCCCGGCTCAACGGTGTCCGTAATGTACACGAACACATCGTCGCAGGTCTTGGCCGTGGTCTCGTCGATGACCATGTTGGTGAAGAGGGACTCGCCGCGCAGCACCTCGGCTGGGAAATCGATGCGACGCACGACGCGATCTGTGGCCAGATCGACAACAAGTATCTTGGGCGGACAGGTGATCTCGTAGTCCTCCAGGGAGCGCGAGATGCCCGCGTCGAGCAGCCAAATCCGATTGCAGGAGTCGATGCGCAGCCGATAGACCGAGGTGAGGATCAGATCGCTGCAGTTGAAGTTGCTGCGACCCGTGTTCGAGAAGCTCCAGTCGGGATAGGCCTGCAGCGTGGGCGAGTCGCCCAGCTGTGCCTTGGGCACCCAGCTCACCGTCGACGAGACGCCCGAGAAGAGCTTGGGCGTGGCCACAAAAATGCGATCCTCCGTCACGGCAATGCCCGTTATGAGCACATTCTCCGCATTGTAAAAGTCCGGATCGCTGGCCCGCGACGGCGAATCAAAGTTGTAGCCGAGCAGCTTCCAATGCTTGACCACCTGCAGGCCAGGTGATGATTGGGCGGCCACATTCAGCTGACAGCTGCTCCAAAGCATCAGGCTAAGGGCGGCGAAGAGAGGGCGTTGCATGTTGACAGGTGGCTAAAAAAGGGTGTGGCCCAGAATGAAACAATTGCATTCAGTTGAAGCGAAATTAAAAGCCATAAAAGCAATTAAAAAAATATAGAAATGAAATTTAGTTGCTTCTTAGTTTAAATTAACATTTTATATGGACAATAAAAAACTTGACAACTCATTGTTGGAAATTTGCTGTGGGTAATTTCAATAAAACCCCATTAAAAAATAGACGTTAATGCTAATTATTAATTGAGTTATATAAACGATATTTATATTTACATAAGCGACTCTTTCCTGGTAAAGGTTTTTATATGTATATATTTATTTATAAAATAATTAAGTACTATTGAGCCAATTCCGTGGATTGCAGATTACAATTGAAACTGTCACGGCATTGTATTCAAATGAAGCCGACTATATCTTAGCCTTGTTAAAAGCGCCAATTGACAACACCTGTGAGTGCGGCCAAGACTGGCTCTGTGATTAAGATGGAGCAAATGTAGCCATGTTGTGTGTGTGTGTGTGTGTGTGTGTGTGTGGTGTTTGTGTCTATCGCTGTTTTCACACACTCCGTGCTCCATTTCATATTCAAATGCGGTTTGCTGCGAGGGCTGTCTTTGATTTTAATCACGAAGCAATTATTCATGATTATTATAAAGTTTAATTAAAGTTATTTTTAACTGGCATCTTTGGATTGTTAACTTAACATGTGCTGCATGTGGATCTAACTAATGCCTGAAAGTCTCACGGTCTTATACCTGTAACTGGCACATTAGCCATTTTTGGTTGACCTTCACGAACAACATCCTGCAGCGATTGTTGGCCACATTTCAAGTTATTGTGCCAAGCATTTCACAGTGCTGATTTATTGCCAATGCTTGATAGACTCTTGTTCTGATAGTTCGAGTTGGTTTAAACGTAATAAATCATAGCCAGAGCAAAAGTTAGCTGGCTTATACAAAGATAAATCAACGCTTTTCAATGAAATGTTTGTCTTCCAACAAGTTTTGGAGCAGCCCTCGCTAAGCTTGCACAGCATGTGCAACAGTTGCCTTTGAAATAAGCTGACATTTCGTTTTGCTAGCAACTCTTTTGACTGGCCAACTAAATAAATGCGCAACTCTATCAAATTGACAAACTTAACTTGTGTTTTTTATTCGTTTAAACAAATGCATATGATTTATGAACATTAGCTGTTGTAAAGCAACACACACACACACACAGACAGACTTGCAACTTGGCCAACACTTTCTTTTGGTAATTGCGCGTGTGCTACAAACTTGGCTTGATCTCATGATAAGCTGCCAAGTTAATTTTTGTTTTTCGAAATTTGATAAATTACATAAAAGACCCATAAAAATGATGATTTTCTTCACATTTTTTGATATAATTAAGAATTATGCAATGCCCAAGCGGAAATGCGAGCAATTTGTATTTTATGACAAGAGCTCCCAAAAATTAAAAATAAAAAACATATAAAATAAGAAATAAAAAAAAATAACTGTCGACTGACATTGGCCAGCGAATTAGGCCTGTTGCCGGGTAATTTACGAGGCGCGGCCTTCAAAACAAACACGACGACGTCGCCTTTCTGATGACAGTTGTTAGCCGGGCCCAAAGCCAAAGGCCACAAAAGCGAAACCGCTTGCGACGCTCTTCTTTCTATTATTTCTATTTCTATGTTGGCTTTTTTTTATTCAGTGCCATTAAATGGCATTATTTGTAAATTGGTTGACAGCTAAAGAGAAGAAAAATATCGCAAACTTGTTTGTTGAACTCGTAACCGGCAATAGCTATAATCTTGTATAAGCCAGCAAAGGCCACAAAGCGATCAAACATTGCATTTACTTTCATTAACGTATGAATGTGTGAGTGTGTATATATAACATGCATGTAAATATTATTAGTTTAGTGCCGGAACTCTCGTTGGCCATAAGCACGTATGATAAATCATGTGTTTGTGGATTTTAGCCATAAGAGAACCGCACAAGCGTTTTCGGTTCCCTGGCGAGCGGAGCAAATTAAATTACTTGTGGGCCAAAATCAAATTGAGTTCAACTATTTTTGCTTATTTTTTATTTGAGCTCGTAACAAGACAGCCAACAGGCAGGCGCCAAAGCAGGTGACTACTCTGAAGCCTTATCTCCAGCCGCGTATTTTCCCGCCCCCTCCCCTCATCCAACTGTACGTGTTCTCACGCGTTCCACAATGGACAGACACGCAGACAGACGGGCGGCCCAACAACAATAATTTAATTGCTGCAACTAGAGCATTCTCTACTTATACATACATACATTGTGTATGTGTGGGTGTGTGAAAATATTTGAATTTTTGCTTAAATTTCTTAATTTTACTCAGCATTCGATCTAATAAAGGGTCGCACGGAAGAGCAGCTATTGCCAAATTAACACATCGCTGCGAATTTATTGCCAACGGCAGGAAAAATAACAAAATTGCATACGGCTAAGTTGACCGAAGAGGCCAAACGTGATGAGGCTACTGTGCTTCCTTATAGGAAAACAAAAGAGACGAGTGTGATTTGGAGTAACGCACATTAAATACCCTAACATAATTTATAATATTTGCGAGTCAAACTACAAGAAAGCTCATTGTTTCAAGATCTATATTAAGTTTTATACCTCAGTCCAATTTGGCTTAAATTCAGTACATATATAATACACATAATTAAGCTCGATTTAACTGACTTTGTTTAAGTTATTTTCGAAAACAAATATGTTCAGGCGATTGTTTATATGGCAACTGTATGTTAGAGAAATTCAATGGGGATACAGAATATTCAAACTTGTAAGTTCCCAGTACAGTTAGGATATCTTTAAAAACAAATATGTTTTATATACATAAACTGATTTTTCCTCGATTATTCCTATTTATCAAATTTAGCTTACATTTTAGAGGCAGTTTGCTCAAAGTATCTTAAACAACAAATATGTTTTCTATACATTCTTACAGACAGTGACACAAATAAGCAGCCTATTTAAATTTCATTAATATACTTTGCATATAAAGATAAACAATTAACAGCTGGACATGTTTTTATAGGTCGCACTGTGAACGCTTATTAAGAATATAAATAAAGTAATTGTTTTTTGGCGTTGTCTTCCACAATGCAGTATTTGTATAACCCCTGCATGGGCATAGCCACAAAAACACGCAAACGTATGCCCATTTCGTATACATATTTATAAGTCCAAGTTTAGATGCCAACACGAAGCGATTCGCCAACACTTTGGCGGCGATCGATTTATGTTGTGGCCAAAAAGCAAAAAACACGCGTTGCAAGCAAACTTAATTAACACAGTTCGTTTGGGGCACTGGCAAGAGGTGGCAGTTAACAAGCGAGCACTTTTGGCCAATAATTGACAAGGCTATTGGGCAACTTTATACCCTTGGCTATGGATAGCTTAATTGCATATATGTTTATATATTGTGATTGTTGCAATCGATTTTGTGCTTCTGCATTAACGAGTAGAATGCATGCGGATATGGTGAGAGTCCGCATTGTATGAACCGATCCAAAGCCAAATCCAAGAGCGTGCCGCACCAATACAGTTGTACACAAATAAATGCACAGCAATTGCCACTTTAACCGTTAAAAATCACAGCGACGACGACGGCGACGTGTCCCGTGCCAAACGGCCTAATGTATTCGCGTTTGTTGCCTAAGTCTTTTGTTTGGCACGCTGCGAGCTGCAAGCTGCGCGCGATCTGGCCAATTTGTTTGCGGTTAGAGGTTTTCATCTGGCATTAGCTTACTTTGAGGCACTTTCGGCTGTTTGTATTTGTATGCGTTTTGTTACTGTTCGCGACACGTCCAAGCGTTGCGGTTGCCGCTTTGCGACTGCGCTCGTATCACAGCCGCACCGAATTTTATAAGAGTTTTTTTTTTAAACAAATATCGCTGCATGCGAAAGTGTTAGAGTTAGAATATACCCTGTATAGAGCTGCAGTAGTATAAGAGATAATTTGAATAAGTTAGCTTTTTCCTTGTAAAATGTTTTTATTTGAATATTCATCATTGTGGGGATTTATTAATTTAAGCCTTCTGATTTAAACTATAAATTTGAATGATTTTATTCAAATAATAAATATTTTAAGCAGCGATTTATTTGCATGTTGAATATCAAAAGATTATTCTATTGAAAAACTGGGAAATAGATAAACTAGGAAATAAATCAAATTGATAAATATAAACGGCCAATGAAAAGTTATTTTATTTATGCATCTGCTTTTAAGTAATTGTATTTAATTACATTTTAATTGATGTTTGTCATAAATTAGTAAATGAAGGTGACGGAATAATAATTTGCCCTTAAAACGATCTTTGTGCTTTCATTTGTATTTACGTATTAACATTTCTTCAATAATAAAAATATAAATAAAAACTAATTATTTAATTTGAATGCAAATATGCACCAGAAGTGTACATATATGATGATTAAATACCCATTATTCGCAGCTACAGGGTATTTATAGTTTAATAGCACGTTAACGTTTGGCGCCACAAAAGCAGCCTCAGCTTTAAACTGCAGTAGCAATTTGAAACTCTTATACGTGTTGACACGGCGATTATTCATACGCTCTGTTGGCCAGCTTTAAAAATTGCAGCCGCTTTTACTTAAACTAAGCTTTTTGCTGGCGGCACATCTTCCGTGAATTTACATTGAAGTGTGTGCGTGTGTGTCTGAGACAAGTTTGTCAGCTGGTAACTGATTGTTTTGTGGCAGGTAATTGGGTTTTACAAGTTCATTATCGCAATTTGGCGATCGGTGTTCAATGCTGTGTGGGCATATTTCTTGCCAATAGATTAGCTATATATATATAGAGTCTGGCATACGTAAATTATACTTTACAGATATAAGTACATCGATTAGGTAGCTGCGTCGCAAAGCGATTTGATGGCTTTGAAGAATTCGCAATCAAATTAAATTGATTGTGTTATTGTGACAAACAAGACAAACAAGCTTAACCAAATTATATCGTTCAATTGTTGTTATTGTTTTTGTGCATGAATGCGTCGCTGAGGAGCACATAAATAAATATATTTAAACCAGTTTCACTCAAATTAAGAATTCTGATGCAAATTCGTCTAGAATCGCCCGAGTGTGTTGGCTTTAATTAACAAATCACATAGGGCACATTATAAACATTTAATTAGTTTCATACATTACAAATTTCAGTCATTTTCATTTCATTTCATTTGTAGTCAAATGTAATATATGAAACCAGTTTCTGTTTTTAGTATACCCTCTACGCTATCAAAAGAGTATTTTGTGCATTATTTGTGTTGGTTTTTGCTTATTGTATTTATTATTATTTATTAAAAAAAAATTTATTTTCAATTTTATATTTAATAAACTTTTTTTTACTTTTTACTCATCATCATCATTCTGCAGGGTATTGCCAGGTCGTGCACTCTCCCACTTGTCTGAGACCTTTTTTGTGCATATGCATATTATTCAGGAAAAACATTTATCTTCTTTGTGCCGAAGCTTCTGTACACTTGCATCTAGATTATATACCCGGCAAGAATTAAAAAGCCATATTTTGGCTGGTGTTAATAAAGCTGATTAGCTAATTAATGGAGCACATTGTCAGGGTACAAGAGAACCGATTAAAAAGCATTTCATTTAATTCTGTCAAAAAAACCTGTGTTTTATATTAAATTCATTTCGGCGTATTTCTGTGTGGCGAACAGCGTTTTAGACATGGCTTTGATTAACGCCTTTACCAATACAATTAAAGGTGTTTTCGCTGGCCTGAAGGTTGCTAAAATCATGATACAGTTTTGATGCCCTCTTCAAGGCTAAATGCAACAAAAAATGTAAACAACTTTAAAAATGATTTACATAAATACAAATATAACTGTCTGAAATATTTATATATTTATACATATGTATGTATGTACATATATACTGATATGTGTTGACGTCTCATTAATAAACATTATTGTTGTACCCTTTAACGAAAGACAGAGCAGGTGCACAATTCCGACCGACAACTGTACTGTACTGTACTGTACTGTACTGCAACTTGGGTTTCGTAATACTCGTGGGGCACATGCACAGTTAACTGGCCCATGTGGCGACCGCTGCGGAGAATGGTGAAAGCCCACCACAGAGCCTGGCTCTTTGTGGGGCAAAGCTCGGGACAACTTGTTTGCTGCTCCAAATTGACGGCCCAAAAATCGTATCGTTATCGAAATGGAAAGTAAAAGCCACACACAAAACTAAATCAAATCGAGATACAAAAGCCAAAATGCGATTTTTGTCGCATTTTTATTGCGACTTTTGTTGGGTTCTGTGTCTGCCAAATAAAAAAAAAAAGGGGTTATGCAAAAGATTAAAAATAAAAAGCAATTGTAGCGGCAATAGCAACTAAAATACCAACAACTACAAAAGCAGCAACAATAAAACAAAAAACAAAAATAACGACAACGACATTTAAACTGGTTTCCTCCGCCAGAATTAGCCAAGCTGCTAAAGTCGCGGCAGCTCTTGTGGATTTGGGACTTGTGTGCATGGGGCATGTGAAGTGGTTGCTGATTCATGCAACAAGCACACATTGTTGCCTTCGCTCTGGTTTTTGGCCGGGCGTCTACACATTCCCGAAAAGTTCATCTTACGACGTTTTAATTGGCCAACTTTAAGTCTTTATTCCGGCCGCCAAGCCCCACAGACATTCACTTTGTTCTGCGTTGTGATCGCCAATAAGTATAAAGCTATTTACGATTAGACTAATTATGCATATGTATATATATATATATATATAATACTTAATGTTGCTGATTCTAAGCTCTCACTCCAGCACACCCCAGGCCAAAGTCAAGGTTACTGTTAGGCTAGGTGTGGGACTTTTGCATGGCAATTGGCCATTATATAACCGTAACGCTAGCTGCATGAAATTCGACTTGCGGGCTTTATGTCGCATGCTTTCTGCACTTGACCATAACACGCTTAGGATTACGTACGCAATTGCGATTACGACATCTGAGCCGGAGCTGTCCACTTGGTCGTAGGTGGCATCGTCTGGCGCCCTGGGGCGTGTATTTTGTTGTCTACAATTGTATCAGTTTTCCTTTCACAACAGCCCGGGCGGACGACAGCTTCAATGCCCTCAAAAGTCGCTCATTAGCTATTTGTGTTTCGAAAGTAACCGATTTTTAAGAGAAACCAATCCAAAACTGTGCACGCGAATACGCTTTAGGCCCAGTTTCATGATGTGACGCTGTGAGTCCACTTGACTCGAACATTAATAGCCACAAAACACTCGATGCACTTACAAGTACACTCGACAAAAATGGTAAATTATTCGTTAATTAAGTACAGCCAATTAATGTTGTACTTAAGAAATATCTAACATAAAACATAAAGTACCTTAAAATATTGTTTATTTTTCTAATATGGAAATTTGCAAGTATATTAATTTAAAGCGTATTTTTAAAGGGTTTTCTTATTACTCATTTTGTATAAAGTCTTTTTTGTCTAAGTGTAGACCTGGCTATAACTGTGGGTATCGTCGTATCAGCCACTCGAATGTTTCGAAATGAACTTTAAATACGCCAACTTTTTTGTACGTACTTCAGCTGGCTGTCCACCTGTCCGCTACCTGTCCGCTCTACACATACGCACACCTTGTCAACATTATCACTTCATCATCATTGCTATAACTTTGTTTTGTGCATTCTGCGTGCCGCAACTAACTGAATTTTAATGCTGGCCAATTGTTGCGGCCACCCATTTGCGGTTGGCTGACAGTTTCATTAATGGCAACGGCGTGTTGACAAGGTCTTGAATTTGATAAACATTTCGGGCATGTGGCTTTTGTTTCGTTTGGTTGGCTTTTTAGCAATTCTAAACGCTACATTTGGCTCCAAACTCAATTAACTAATATGCAGCACATAAACGTGGCTTTGAACGCCCCTAATGCGCATTAAGATCTCTATAAAAGTATCCCATTTAACCAATTAGAGCTGTGTGCACTTTGAAGGCTCCACCTCCGCAGTAGGTGCGCCAACAGTTAACGGCCAACAGCCGGTTTTCCAGCAGCCGCATTGTACTTTCAGTTTCAACTGATTTCCCGTACCAGCCAGCTTATCGATAGCACTCTGCATACACACAGCTTAACCATATATATGTATATAAACTTATATCTAAGTATATAAGTATGAGTGCCCCAAGTTATGTGTGTTAAATACGAACACAATACGAGCAAGATTCGTTTTTTTTTCTTTTTCTTAACTGCGGGCAGTTGGCTATTGTTGTGTTTGTGTACACTTTGAGAAAAACATGGCTAGTTGTGGTCAACTCAATTCTTATCAAAATTAACTTAAGCCTATTACTATTAACCCCATAAAAACTGCTATGATGTGACATATAATATTTCTTGCATATACGAAAACTCTTGCAATATTATATTGTTTTAATATATTATCATAAACTTGGTTAGTTTTCATACCCCACTAGATGAATAACTTTCACTTCTTTAAACAAAGTTCGCTCATAAAATATACCTAAAATCCTTGCATCTTTTGATTTGGCTTTAGAGCCTAGATTTTCGTTAAGTGTATGCACTCCTTTTGGCTAACATAAATCAGAGCATAGATCAACAGACAAGCATAGATATTTATATATTTCTATTCTCTTGCATGAAGGCCGGCACCACGTCAGAGCCGCAGCACCGCTGACACCACTGCTGGCCCACACAAGGAGGTGGTTGCAAAGTAAAGTGGATATGCAAGTTCCATTTTTCTATTGAACATGAAACATTTAACAAAAATACAGTCAAACTTTATATGGAAGCTCCAAATACACTAACAAATAAATTTAGTAAAATAGTTAAAGTTAATTTAATGTAAAACTTCCTTTGTGCTTAGATTTATAGTTAGGTAATAAAACACAATAAGTATTGTTTATATATATTAGTTGACGCATCAACCCACACAAAGTGAAAGTCATTCCTTTATATTTTTTACCTTTCTGATCGTATCACATCTTATGTTAAATTTAGCATAACACAAAAGGCTTGTTGACAGCATAATAAACCCGGAATTGAATTTAATTTAAGTGCCCATAAAGTCAGCGCAAACGGCCTGCAAATGTGAGTATGCCCCTGGGTGGTTAGTGTATGAATAATATTTAACATATTTTGTAGCTCATGATCACGTTGAAAACCGGCTGCACTTTTACCATCAACGAAAACGCAAATTGCAAATGCTAAAAATTAATTCATCTGGTGACGATTATTGGGACGTTACTCAATACCACATTCAATACCGAATTCAGTTAGCTGAATTTGATGCAGTTGCCGTCAATTCGATTACCTTAGAAAACACATCACCTACGAAGCATAACGGCAAAAGTTACTGCAAGCAACTAGTTTACATGCGACCTATATTTGTGAGCCTATCCCGACTGGTTTATTGAATATACTCGCCAACACATATTAGACTTACATTTGCATATACCCTGTCTAGCTTTTGATAGAGTATTATGGGCTGCCGCTGTGGCACGTGCCAGCAATTGAGTTAGTATAAAAGGCCTAAATACATGCAATACCTACATACGTATATAATTGATCAGTATGAAGAGGAAGGTACCAAGAAACATACAGGGTATCTTTCAGTCAACCACTCTGATTTAACCCATTTCTTCTAGTTATGAATACGCACAGTAAAAATGTTTCTTGTGCAAGATTGTTGAAATAAGCACATAAATTTTGCGTATATGAATGTTGACTGCCGAGTTGACAGATTTCATGTTTGTTTTTTAGTGCACGCAATTTTTATTTATTTTCCAGCATTATTTTTTATTCGCGTTACGTTAGACAACAATTTCCAGTTTCGAATTCCCGCGTTTTCCATCGTCGCTAGTTGCTGTAGGTGAACTGAAAAGTTTTTGGGTGTGGCAGGAACCGAATACAGGTCGTACTTTTAAATACAGGCTGTTGATTTATATGACAGACTGTAATCTATCTAGAGCGGCAGGGCCGGGGCCAAAAGCCAATCGAAACTATGCAAACAGTGAAAACAATCAAGATTTTTGGACGGGCGCTTTGTTGCCCTCGGGCCGAAACATGAATTGAAAATTAGCATAGGTAATTGGATAATAATAAGCAGGGGCCCGTGGCTCCCCGGTGGTTAAGAGTGCTCCGCAGGGCGTGTCCGACGAGGGCGTGCCGCGGCCAGTTGTCGTTGGCATGTCAACAACACAATTACGGATGGGCTCCGGCTCTTGGTTGACCTTCCTGCTGCTGCTCCAGCTAACAATGCGTTCGGCTGTGGGTGACGGTTTCGGTCAGAATCTGATGCAGGTGCCCAGCGAGGACAAGTCGCAGGCGGCGTGCACTTTGGCGCTGCTCCAGAAATACTTTCACTCCGGCGATGCACTCTCCGGCTCGGTGCTCTGCATCAGTGTCACTGCCAATACTCCGGATGTGCTGGAGCAGCTGATGCGAGCGCTAAATCTCAATCAGGGCTATTATTGGACCATTCTGGTGACGAGTCCAAGGGACAAGCAGAAATCGCAAGTCGATGTGCAAGTCATGCAGGAGAAGCCACAATGTTATTTCCTGATTGTGGAGGATTTGGACGACGAGGATCTGGAGGATACGTTCGCCTATTGGCGGCGCATGCTCAACTGGAATCCGTTGGCACAGTTTGTTGTCTATCTAGCGTCGACAGAGGAGACCGATGAGGAGATGACCGACCTGATGGTCGAGATCCTGCTCACGTTCATGAGCAACAAGCTCTACAATGTGAATGTGTTTGGGCAGAGCGAAGAGAACAGTTTCTACTACAGCAAGACGGTGTTTCCCTATAATCCGGACAACAACTGTGGCAATCGTGTGATAGACGTCAATCTCCTTGATGCCTGCAGCTATGAGGATGCAGAGGAAACGGACGATGACAGCGAGGACTATGGCGAGCAGGACAGTATAGATGAGATCAGTGCTGAAGGGGAGCCTGAAGATGCTGAAATGGAAGTTGGAACAACTGAAGAAGGCGAGGAAGAAATGGAAAATAATGCTACTATAGGCACCAATGGTACTATGGAATCCCTCGTTGTAGCTTACGGCTCTGAAGTGGACAGCCGAGAAAGCTCCAACCCCAACGAAACATCCAAGACATATGAAAATATGCCCGAAACCACAGTTGAGGAATATTTGAGAGCCCGCTTTGAGGATAAATTTCCACGTGACCTGAGCGGCTGTCCCATTAGAGCCGCCTACCGCGGTCCCTGGGAACCCTACATATTCACCACATCGGTCGAGAGCAGCGAGCCGGAGACGGAATACTACGAGGCGGGAGCGGCAGCCAACGAAAGTGGACCCAGCTACGACGAGGGCATCGATGTGGAGGATTATACCCTGGAAAATGACAATGCGGTCAATGCTCAGGCGGATGAAACGACGGGACTGCAGAAGCTAACTGGCATCGAGTATCAATTGGTGCAGACGATTGCCCAGCGACTGCACATGGACATCGAATTCAGGACGAAGAGCACCAATGTGTTTCATCTGTTCCAGCAGCTGATCGAGGGGTATGTGAAGCTTCAGCACAAATCTGATGATATATATATATAATTAATATATTTTGTGCCAGTCAAATTGAAATGATTGTGGGCGGCATTGATGAAGATCCCAGCATTAGCCAATTTGTGTCCAGCTCCACGTCCTATCATCAGGACGAGCTCACCTGGTGCGTGGCCCGAGCGAAGCGGAAGCACAATTTTTTCAACTTTCTGGCCAGCTTCGATGCCAGCGCTTGGCTGCTGTTCTTGCTGTTCATCATAATCAGCTCTTTGGCTGTTTTGGTGGCCCAGCGTGTTGGCGGCTTTCGGCTGAGCAATCAGCGAAACTATCTCTCGATCTGTCTGCGCATGCTGGGCATTCTGCTGACCCAGGCGATTAATGTGAACACGCGCACTTTACCGTTGGCGCTGCGTCTGCTCTTCTTCTTGGCCTTCTTCATGGCCTTCTTCTTCAGCAACAGCTACCAGAGCTGCCTGATCAGCACGCTGACCACGCCCACCACTCAGGCGCAGATAAGCGAACTGGAGGAGATCTACGGCAAGCGCATGACCATCATGGTTAGCTCCGAGAATGTGCGACACTTGAACAAGGAGGGCGAGGTGGGTGTTCAATTAAAGCCAACTCTCTCTCTCTCTCTAACTCTCTCTGTTTAGACCTTTAAGTATATACGCGAAAAGTTCGAGATCTGCTATAATATTGTCGATTGCCTGAACTATGCCGCCGACAACGAGCACATTGCCGTGGCCGTATCCCGTCAGCATGCCTTCTACAACGCCCACATCCAGCGGAATAAGCTGTTCTGCTTCGATCGCCGAGAGTCGCTTTATGTGTACCCGGTGGCCATGTTGCTGCCGAAGAAGTTCCATCTGCTGCACCACATCAATGCGGTCATAGGAAACGTTATCGAGTCCGGTCACATGCAGAAGTGGGCACGGGATCTGGACATGGTGCGCATGATACAGGAGAAGATGGCCCGTGGCCAGGAGGATGCCTTCAAGGCGCTAACGCTGTCAGCCTTCCAGGGCGCCTTTGTCTTTGCCAGCCTGCTGCTGGTGCTGGCCTGCGGCGTTTTCGGCCTGGAGTGTCTGGTCTACTGGCTGGTTGTACGGCGGCGTACACGCCTCAGGCCGCTGCGTTGCCTGCATCGCCGTTTGGGCCGCACTTAAGCGGCATGCGTGCCGCGCATATTACGCATACGCCAAGTGCGCCCGTTGATGGGACCAAATGTGCAAATTGCATAAAATTCTTATTCAAATATATAGATATATAAAATATTTATATATAGTGCATATATGCACTTATATATATTTCATATTTTCTTGGCACATTATTCAATTTAAAAATACGAAACTGCATTCTGCCGTGGAATGCACGGCAGCGTTGCCGTTGCGGCTGCTTGTCATAATCCAAGCAGTTGTCGACGTTCCACAGTGGCTCCTAAGCGTAAAAAACAGCGAAACGTGAAAAGTTAATTCTAGCAATTTATTTAAAACTTAATTGACCACATTTAAATATATATAATATAAAATAATAAACTGGAATAAGTTAAATGCCATATTGATTTAAGTTGCAAAATTATGAACAGTAATTCCAAAGATAAAGCATTTTAGTTTTGACCAATTTATAGTATATTTTAATCAATTACAAACAAGAATTGTGTTGATTAAGTTTGTCTTTAGGTTTTTAATTTTTTTAAAATGACTAAAATGTAAATGATATTCAATTATAAAAAAAATGCAACAAATAAACAGAATATAAAATATCTTAAAAATTTGTATAATTTTGTATCGATCACATAATTTTGAAATTGGCCCACTGTTTGTGATCGTCGTCACCTCCTTTGCTGGTGCATCCTTAAAAGGTGGTGGCCTACTGCGCCGGCTGCCCCGTACACAAAAATAATATAAACGCACATATATCTAGATATATTCATAAATTGTATAAAAAACATATTTTTAGACTTACACATTTGTTGTGGTATCATCAAATTGGCATAATTTTGTTGTTGCTGGCCAACACAATTCAATCAGCTGCTTGGGCATGGCCATATACTTAGCCATCTAAATGGCGATCTGCTTGGCTGAATGAGTTTTGCGCCATATTCAATGAATACTATTATTTTTGATTTAGAATGAACTGTATATATGTATATATAGTAAACACATACAAACATATATGCTATAAAACTAGTAATCATATATAAGCACTAGACTGAAGGAAGACCTTGAAAGAACAAGTTCCAAATTAAATAATAAATATTTGTATTAATTTTTTTTGTTTGGGGCTAATCAAGCAATTAGTTTGCTATAGATTATTAAATATGCATAAGTAATAAATAATATGCGCTTCAGAATACATTTTTATATCACAATGACAAAAAAGTTGCTTGCATTCGACCTTAAGAACATATATCATAAGGAACAATACCTATTGTTAATTAAATAAATTAATAATCAATTAATTCATTTCTTGTTATTCTTTGACTGCTCAAACATAAACCAATTTAATTGGACTAAGGGCATTGGCAAGTCGTAAACACCCCGCGCAGCGTTTGCACCTGTGTTATCTGGCCAAACACATACTTAAGAAATGTATAAAAATTAAAAAAATCTCTGCACAAAAATAGAATTCCAATCGTATCTGCGCGTCAGCGCCAAAGAATCTTATGCGAAAACGTGAGAACGCACGATATTTGCTTTTGTTGTTGTTATTTTCTGTTTCCTTCCTTTTCACCCACACAAAATGGTATAAAAAAGTTATTGTGTAAACAACAAACACATTTTTTTCAACGAGTTCATAATGAGCAACAACAATAAGTAGATGAAACAATCTTTCAAAATATTTCTGCCAATTTTCAGGCATTTTTACATTATTGATGATGTTCAGCATTTTTGATCTGTATATGCAATGATTTTTTTTTTTTGTTCAGCTTGTTAATT